>JAIUND010000615.1:0-61029 GCA_034699125.1 Gisinianus flammeolus
ATTCGACGTTGTCGACGCCGTTCAATATTAATTAGTCAAAAAGGTGTCCTGTCTCCCTATAAAAAATCACAGGACAAAACAATGAACTAACCTAAATGTACTTCAAATATAAAGTTGATATCTCTTGTAGTTTTTTTAATACGCGCAATAGAAATATATTTGGAAAACAGCGAGATACCTACTATTATTTATTTGGAGTTAATTTTTCATCAATGAAATCATAGGGAAAATGATGGGATTTATATTTATATGATATTGCTTTCTGTTTGAATCGTAAGTCTGTAAATAAAACTCAGTTGTTATTGTAAGATTGATTTTGGAGTTTTTCTTTTTGGGTGGATTTTGCTCACTTTTCTAAGTTTTTCCACTACAAAGTTGAGGCCTTTAATCTTTCATTTCTCCTTCAATTGTGTACAATGTTCAAAAACAGTCACTTGCATCTTTTTGGTGTGTTTGACCTAAATTGGGTATTTTTATGTCATAATACTTGGAGCTGTCAATGTGAAACAGTTGTAGACGTTCTTTTTTAAAAATCAACTTTGCCCCTACTAAAACTAAAAAGCTATGAATCATGTGGAACTGAATACATTTGCACTGTCACGCGTAATTTCACTCTAATTTCTTAAAGGAATGAAAAATCTTCAAAAAACTCACGTCTAAAAAATGCAGTGGGGAAGTAAAAAAAAAGAAAGTCACAGGATAATAATAATGGTTGGAGTCGGACGGTCGTAAATCGTAAATAATAATGAGAAATGGTAAATTGTGTGTATCTCTCAAAGTATGTGTGATGGAATCTCAACAAAAACGAAATAGCAAAAGATAAAGAAAGACGGAGAGAGAGAGAGAGAAAGAAATTCCAACGGTATTTCCCGGCCAGCCTTATTTGTGTTTAAGTTCGCTTGAGGGATAAGCCCGTAGCCAAAATTCACCAAGTTAATATTCGAGTCTCATCAATCAAAATCACAATTCATTCCTTTCTCATCCGGAGAATCCAAGTGATCAAGACGTTTCTCTCCCACCATCTTACATTGTACAGTATATGTACAGGGGCGGATAGTACAGCTTCAAATTATCCAGACTCCTTTAAGCTGAGCAAGAATATGGAAGAACATCTTTCATCTTGTGCATTCCAGCGCAATTCTGAATTTCTCCTACTCCAATTCATTCCTTCCTTCAATTGCCTCCACCCGCGTCGCGCATATCAATCACATCCACTTCCAATTCCTCATCCACATTCACATTCACCTCAACTGCCTCTAAATTAAATTTATTTTTGTATTAATATTATTATTATTATTATTATGATTTCACATCATTTAAATCCTTCTAAATTCCCAATACGGATTCAATTATCTTTACCATATATTTAGCCTGCCATGCATTCTTGATATATGTGTAAAAAATGCAGACATTAATTCCGGGACCTCAGACTTGACGATAAAGAAAGAACAAAAGGGTGGGGAGGGACAAAGGCAAAGAATTCATTAGTTGTTTGGAGGAGAATGGTGGGGGCTTCAGGTAATCTCACTCCTGATAAGTCCCATGAAAAGTAACGCTCTGAAATGTGGAATTGAAGTGTAGAATGAGGGAGGGGGAGGGGAATGGGGAGGGGGGAGAGAGGGGTTGGGGTCCAGAACTGTGAAAATTGGCACAAACCAACATAAATACTCGACTGCCCTGTCACTTAGGAGATCCAGAGTATAAATGAATGTTCTCCGATAATAAACGATAGGCTGAATGCCCGATACCGATACTGATAACGCTCAAGAGGACCCACAAAAACTAAAGACTCAAGGCAAAACAGAGACAGAGAGAGGAGAGAGAGAAGAGCGAGAGAGAGAGAGAGAGCAGCAAGACAAAGTGTAGGACATTGGAAAGTGGGCAGACAATACACATTATTAGTGTGATTGTGATATCAATAGAGAATGGAGGATGGAAGGGACTTGAAACATGAAAGAAAAGGAGAGAGACAGAGAGCGAGAGAAACATGGAAACTGAAACCGAAGCAGCAGAAGGAGAAGAAGAAGAGTAGGAAAGCTGTGCGAAAACGAAGTTAATGTCTTGATTGTCAAGTGATGCAACGACTGCGGAGAGATTACGTTCTCTTCGGCACTCGCACACTAATCTCCATCCAAACCAAAACAGAACAGAACAGCAGAGAACACAAGAGAAGAGAGACAGAGAGAGAAAGAGAGAGTACAAAAGTAGTAGGAGTAGTAAGTAATACAACTTGTACACTAAGTAGTCGTAGCTCACTTCTTCTCCTTCCTTTTTGGCCCCTCCAACTTTCTTCTTATCTGTCGTCTACCTCCGTATTTTAGGCTGAATCTATTGCTCGTGTTTATGTGAGTGTGTGTGTGTGTGTGAGTGAGTGTGTACACGCCAATGTGTCGGTATCTTCTATGGCTTCGGTTTTTGGATTTCCTTCTATTCCTTCTTCGTCCCTTCCACTTCCACAGCTGGAGTTTATAGTTTACATTTTAGCTTGTTTAGAATCCCATTTCATTGTATTCTACAGCATTGTACAGATAGTTGTTGTATCTGTAAGTCCGGGTTCTTCTGGTTGGGGCTCTTTCCTTCTCTCGTTGTGGTTGTTGGAGTTAGTTAGATTGTTGATGTTGCCAGTTGCCACCGTGAGGTTCCATATCAGTTTAAATGTGTGTGTGTGAGAGAGAGAGAGAGAGAAAGAAAGTATCAGTTTAAGCATCGCTATCCCGCGATAGAAAAGTCTCCTTATTTTCTATTTGTGCAATCTTCCCTGTCTTGTTATGGAACATAAATACAGTGAGATTTCGGTGGGGGCAGTTGAAGCAGTACAAGTAAATATATGACCCTACACACTGTTACCATTACGATTCCACATACTCCTTCGCTTCCCCCTTCTCTTTACTCCATGTTCCATGTTCATTCCCTGTTGTTGTTGTTGCTGCTATTGCTGCTATTGCTGCTGCTGCTGCTACTGTAACTGGAGCTTAATATTGGAAATTGCTATTGGTATTTTACTTTGAACTATGGCTATCACTTTATGCTTTTTAACTCGCAAGACCAAGCTGTGCCGTAGATAAACTGCACACACATACAAACACACCAATACACAGAGAAAAGCACATTGATAGAGTGGCAGGATTTTTTTATATTCTTTAACCCAACACTTAAATAGACTGTTCAGCCCCTATGAAAAAGTTGGTCGTTTCTGGTTTAGCAAATGTGATTTGCTGGATAAGTACGGCATGTACCATCACTCTTTACCCCTTTACTTTTACTCTCTCTCTCTCTCCTGCTTCACGTGATTTTTACTTTGTATGAACGTTTATTCTGTTGTGTTTCTGTTGCGTTTTATTATTGTTGTTGAGGTTCCAAGTCGGAGATTTCCTTCTTGGATTCTCCTTTCAACCCCCCCCCCCCCCCCCCCACCACAAAACCCATATTGTTTGTGTAATGCTAGTTAGTTACTGCTGCTGAAATTCTTTATGGGCTCATTGTACATTGTACAGATGTGTTATTTCAACTTTAATTGTCACCCACCAGCGAACAACGACAAATTGATCCTCTCCAAGAAAGGAACTTGATAGGCTCACAGCCAAAATTAATTATTGTTCCCGACAAAAAAAATGTTTTTCACTGGAAACCATACCTAAAAATAGACGATGCTTATCCATAGTTATATTAAGCAGTCATCATTTTATGTATGTGCATATATGATGAAAGTAGATGTATTAAAATTAAATTGAATTGAAGCGTTCCAGATTTCTATTCCTACAACATTTCTCGTGAATTCTGTGGGACTATGAAAACTGAGGAAACTGAGTCAACTGAGGATATTGAAATATTGAGTATGTGCGGAGAATGGAAATGTACAAAATACATGGATGTTTAACCACAGCAATAAATACGTCATCCGTCACCCGCTTGCCATCAAATGTAAAATCTAGAATGTGCGAGATGGATCCTTGTTTTTCTCGTTACCGGCTGCACGAATTTTTCGACCGACTGAACTGTGAATTGAAAGCGGTTGAGGCTGCTGCTGCTGCTTTTGCTGCTGCTTCTCCTTCTACTGCTGAGACTGAGGCTACGAGAGAAATCGGGGGAGCTTTCATCGTAAACACCTATGGCGAGTTGAAGTAAGATAGCAGTTGAGAGTGGAAAAGAGAGGAAGAGAAAGGCCATACATACATGGGCATGCAGGGGAACGTATTATCTCTGAGAGTAAGAGCATAGTGAAAACTGTTGGGAGAAAGGAGGAGAATGCACAGGTGTGATGTTTCTCACAAAGCTTCCCTCGACTACTTGTTTGGATAATCTATAAAACGGACTAAATGGGTACACCAGACAAAACCTAATGCCAATGGGGACTACGTGCTCCGTATTTTCCCTTCAAGCTGCCTTTCATTATTTCCCTCGGATTGGCCTCAGAGTAACCGTTCATAGACGACCATCTGAATACTAACACTAAACTCCAGTTTCCACTTCTTAATAGGCTTTCACTCTACTCTCAAAATTCACTGTATTCTCTCTCCATTTCTCTCTCTCTCTCTCTCTATCGTTATATACTGCCCCACTAACCAAAACTCTATGCTCTGTATCCGCTACGCCACCCAACTCATGTGTCTAACAAAGATATCTTCAAAAACTTTACATTCTGCTCCCTTGCTCTCTTTCTCTTGCTCTCTCTCTCTCTTTCTTTCTCTCTCGCTCGCTACAAAACTGGGACGAGAAGAACCAATAAGGAAACTCTAAATTTGAAATGCGGCATGCGAAATACAATGAGAGCGAACAAGACTTGCGAATTTCTACTCAACTTTTTATACACGTTTGTAAACTGTGTGGTGGGGGAAGAGAATGCATATAAATTCAAACGTGAAAGCTGTCTCTATACGATATATATCGTACATCTGTACTTTCAACGTTTCTGCTTGATAACATATGGATGGAATCTAAAAATCCTTTAAATCTACCATTCCTAACCTCCAACTATGTACTCGACTCGACTCGACTCTCCTTCCATTCATTGGTATATCCAAAACCACGCAACGAACAAAACATGGAAAATGCATCTTGCTTTCACCACCACCAAAATCCAACTTTGTTTCCAAATTTTTTTCCCCTCTTTCTTTCATTCCTTTCCGTTCCGGTTTTTTCTTTCTTTCGCATTTCTGTTTCCATTCTGCTAATCTCATTCTGATCCCAGATTTCCCACAGACTTCCCTGAAACTTTTGAACTTGGAACTTGGTGATTTTCTCCGTTTATTTTTGTTTACTTATCAACTTTTTATGTATTCATTTCTCATATGGACGAGGAAAAAATAGTCCATGGAGGAAAAGGCTTCAAAATTAGTCATGATCTTCGGTTAGATGGTGAATGGTGAGGAAATGATCATTGAAGAGACGGAGAGAGGGAGAAAAATCTGTGTGCAGAGTGAGTCGAGTGAGTTGAGTGGAGGAAATGTCAATATAAAAATGATTAATGTAATTATTATACTTTGAATCTTTGCTACTGATGGCCGATAAAGAGCTACCGATGGAATGAATATGCGATTTTGAATATCATATGCATTTAAATGACCATCCAATGAATCCTCTCATCTCTCTTCTCTTCCATAATATCCACCCCCTTCTGCTTTGTATTTATGAAGGCTTCCCCACATCAATGGCCTTATTTCCTTGTGCTCCGTCCGCATACCTCATTTTCCCCACCATCTACATTTTAATACACTTCTGAATTTTGTTTAGAAGATCCATTTATTTTACACACAGAATTTGATTGTTAAAAGTTCAATCATTTCGGATATTTTAGATTTAGAAAAGGCAAACAACTGCACATCGTACGCCCTTTTTTTGATGTTATCTTTCAATGCGATAGATTTAAATGACCAGAAGCCATCACTATCACTATGAAAATAAAAATAGAAAATAACTGAAAGGATTCAAGTCACAATTTTATATATTTATATCTTGTCTTGAGTTTTTCATTTGCTCGTGTCCTTTTTTCTCCTTCCCGTTCTTTCCTTGGCCTCACATCTTGAGCAATATCCATAGGAAAAAAACCTCCTCGCTCTTGGCCTTTGTAAACAAGCAAAGGGGAAAAAATGCAGGATATGTAGGGGAGAAGAAAGGTGAAGAGAATTGGAGATGATTTTGCTCAATGAAAGATTTACATTCATTGCACACGCTGAACAGTTTTCAAGTCACTTTTCTGGAACCAAAAGAAGAAGAAGATGGAAAAACGGAGGAGCAAGAGAAATAAGTGGAAGAGAAAAAAGGAGTGAGAGTGAGAGAGTGAGTGATGTAAAGAGGAGGATGAGGATCCGAGACAGAGAGGAGGAGAGACTCCTGGGTTGATATAACCCTTGGGAAACCGTGGTAAAAGATTGAGTGTCAGCCTATTTTGGGCAGGCGAATATTTTCATGAAATGAACCATCATATTCAAATCACCTTTCAATTCTAATGCGTCGAGGCAATCACATTTCACCTACCCAGAAACCAGGACCTTCACATTCACATACACACACCCACACTCACACTCACATTCTCCATGCCAACGTATAAATCCATGTGTATCGGTTGTTGGAGTTGGAAGTCGGATAGACCGACCATTGGCACATACTTTTCCCCATTCAATCCAAATCCAACAGCGATGCCGAATTTCTCCCATCGCCAACATCTTAAAAATTGTGGAACACTGAAAACTGAAAAGAGAAAATAAAAATCTGGAGGAGCAACCAAATGCTCCTGAGATTCGAACCAGGAACACCAGGATAACCATTAACCACACAAATTTGAAATTTGCGGGGCTCTCTTGTTTTAAAACTGAGCAATTTTCCTTGTTTTTCTTTTGGGAAATTAGAGAGAAGAATTTTAGTTTTAGAAAAGTCTTTTCCGGTGGTGTTCCTTGAAGGCATAGAGAAAATTGAGAATGGGAGAAAAAATATTGGAAGGTGATGGCTATGGGAAAAAGCAGAGAGAGAGAAAAAAAAGAGAGGGAGGGATTCGGATGAAGAAATATTTGAGAAAGAATCCATGCACACACTCACGGCTGATGCTGTTCTTGTTCCACTCCAATCAGAAAAAACCTGTATGCAGTCTGCATCATTACATATGCATGAACATTTTTCTTCGTATATGCATTCAAAATTCAGATAAGAGCACTCTTTAGGTTCCTGTCAAGCACGTGACTCGACGTCTTTGTTGACAAATATTACATGGGTATACACAGACACATGTAGTGAGATATAGAGAGTACTTTCTCCCTTTCTCTCTCTCTCTCTCTCTCTATACGTACACTCGAATCCTTCCCAATTGAAGTTTACTTTGTTCAAGCTGAGGCATAGGAGTTTGATCATAGACCTAGACCTAGACACACTATGAGATACTTGAGATTTACATAATATATACTTGTTAGGTTAGGTAGATAAAAGGTTTTTACATGGATCGTTCCATGAATTCGATCAATAGACGATCCACTCTCTCATGTCCTCTTCTTCCTTCCCTCTCCTTCTTCTCTTTCTTCGTCTTCTTTTCCTTCTCTCACCGTGCCGTGTGTGCCCAGCATCACCACCACAACCTCCTTTCAACTCTCCATGTTCATGTTATGAAAATCTACGACGGATACACATGAACAAGAATAAACTTGATCATTTTATTTCCGTGTACTCTGAGCGAGTACACGGACTTGGTTTAGTTTTGATAACATTCAAAGAAGCAATCTTGCGACTTCAAATCCAAAATCCAACTTGTAACGTCAAACTCAAATCCAAATTTGGATTCAAATTCCAAGTTGGATAGAGAGATTCAGATTCCTATTTGAATTCCAACTCATCTCAACCTCGCTTGTTCCACATTCTCCAACTCTAACTCCACATGTATGCATGCATACACGTACATATGTGGACTCCAAAAAGGTACATATCTGTACAGATACAAAAGAAATAAATCTTTTTTTGTGCAATTTTTTTACTGGAGAAAAAAAATAAACTTGAAGTCCCGGAACGAGCATAAAAAATCCAATGGACATTCTTAAAAGAACCAAACCAAATCTAAGAAGAAAAAAAAAGAGTTTCCCAATGATATAAAATTCAAACTGGGAACTGACGTAGTTGAATCCATCCGATAGAGATGAAGATGGAGGGACAAAAAGCATGTTCGCACATGTTCATGCAAAGCACCAGGAGAAGACGAAGAAGAACAAGAGGAACAAGGAGAATAAGAATATCTCCGTGAGCACATCGTAAGGCAATGTAATATGGCGTAAAAATAAGGGGAAATATTCGATATCTCTAATGCCATTGCCATTATGTACCAGTCACCCATTGCTATTTCCAGTACAGCAATAGCAAGAGCAAATACATATAAAATGAAGTTTTTTTTAACTCGCGTAAACATCCCTCATTTTTCCTTCAGTTCTCAGTAGTTTTTCTCTCTGTGTGTCGCCGAGAGTTGTGATTATGCTTGCACTCCCTACAAAGACAAAGACAAATACAGATATAAAAATAATGATCTCAATTTGACATGTGCATTTACAGATATGGATATAGAATATAGAAATGGCGTACATAAATACCAACATGGATGGATAGAATAAATAGGGGTAGCTTTATTACGGAAGGCGGTCGCTCTAATACATACTCAAGTGCTTGTATCGGTATAATCTGTACTTGCGCGCATATGTACCTTGTACATTGTTTCGGGAGAAAAGTTGGGATGTTGGGAGAAGCAGCTCTACACAACTATACACACACTACAATTTTTCCACAGATGGAATTGAATGAATGTATGAGTGTATTTCAGTATGTGAGAAAACTTACTGGTTTTTTTTCTCTCCCTTCAGTCCCCCATTTTATTTCATTGCACTGCATTGCACTGCATTGAATAACAGTCACACAAGCACACTGCAATGAAAAGGCTCAGCTCCCAACTCTCAATAACAACAACATCTCTCTCTCTCTCTCGCTCTCTCAGCAACATCAATACAATTCAGGACGCTTCACATCACTTTGGCTTCCCGTATGCTCCGCCTTTGGCTTACGCGTCTCGTCGTCGTCAAGCTACATATGAAAGTCGTGTGCACCATCATCATCGCCCTACTCATATTGTCACTTTTCAAATTGTTAGATGCTCCAGTAAGATTTTCTCAAATACTAAATACACATTTCCCCACCACTTTCCATTCTCCAGTCTCCAGTCACCCAACAACAACAAGGGGACAACGACGACGATGAACATGAATGGAACCTGGAACCATGTTGAGGGGGAGAAATCCTCTTCATCCACCCTTTTCTGTCATACATAGTACATACATATGTATGATATTCCTAGTTTATATTTAATACTCGTACTCACTCTGGTTGTAATTCAATCCACCTGCCTACCCGTATTAACATTTACATTTACATTCACATGAACCCGTCTCCCTGTAACGTAACTTGTATGTAATACTTCCAGTCAAATATTCATTTCTTTATGGGATTGCCATGGGCAAAAAAGGCTTCAAATGGAAAGTGGAAAATTTGAGAAAAATGAACTCATTTTCCTTTATACTGGCATTGGAAAGTGAAAATGTAGTCAAAGTCAATCCCGATCCCGTCCAGCTATAAATAAATATCCAATCCCGTTAAAGGCTTTTTTTTATCATCCCTTTTCCAATTCTAAATTTGAATTTCGAATTTCGAATTCAGTGAACTCAAGTTCAGTCCCCCTTTTTTTGTCCTGAGGAAATTATACACAAACTATATATAGATATGAATTGTTTGGTTAGACCACAAATGAATTACAGTTTATTTACAATGGGGAATTTGAAAATTCAAAATTCAAAGTTGGAACACTTGAAAGGACTTGAAAGTCTGAAACCTTGAGGGACGTTTATCCTTTAAATTTTGAATTTCTTTCTTCTCCTTGAGTTGAGTTATTATTGGAATGAAAATGAAAACATTCTGGGGAAATTCCGTCGACTCCCTATGTGTGGATTTTTTGTGAATTTTTGTTTTTTGAAGGACTCTCCATCAGACGGAGTATCTGTAGACTGAGAAACGGGAGCAAATAAATACATTACAGTTGGAGAGGGGAAAGAGGAAAGAGGAAATAAAAAAACGGTGGCCATTTCTTTGAGTGACAAGAGGAAACTGGAACCGATTTAGTAAGTGAGATTTTACGTATTGGGATTTACTCAGGATAAAGATACGTAAGAATTCTAATATTTCTAAATGTGAATATTTGAACATGTCTACAGAGAGAGAGAGGAGTGGAGGATTCCTTGGTTATATGAACTTATGTGTACAAAGAGAAGAAATGATTTCCTTTCGTTGTAGCTGTAGCTGAACAGAGAGGGAGAGAGGGAGAGAAAGAGAGGAGAAAAAGGAATTCTATGAAAATCAGTACAAATGGAAGAAGAGTGTAAAAGACACGTTAACAAATGCAGAAATGTCAGTGAGGACGTCGGGTGATTTCTCAATATTTCTTTGAAAAATAACACTTGGAGTATTTTCATAACTTAAGATGCTTTGGCTCTTCCACTGTACACACACACTCACATATCGTATATACATATACACACAAATTCACACTCGGGGAACAAAGTGTGTGAGTGTATGAGTGACGAGGAATTTGGAATTCGAATTTCCCATGCTCACTTCTTAATGCCTGGCACAATACTCAAAACATTCCCTCTGCCTCTGCTTGTGACTCTGACTCTGTCTAATGTTCAAGTTAATGTGGAACATGGACGAAGTAGCGAATCTTTCCTTCCTTCCCATTTCAAATACATACAATACAACAAACGATAGTCAGAGAGATCCGTCTTGAGGAAATTCTTCAAAAAAAACTTCAAATCTAAAAAATACAAATGCAAATTCTCATACGAATAAATGCAGCGTGCTCATATGTACCAACAAAACATTCATTCACTGAAATTACGTGCATTTGTTCAAATCCTCTACTTCACTTACGTATGTTTCTATCTCTGTATTCTGTACGATATATAGATATGTGCATTTTTTGGGGAGACAGAGAGATTTTGTATGCGTTCTAAAATGACATGTGAAGATAAGCCAGGCCCCTGTGATTTTTAACAAGGCAGAAACAGAGAGAGAGAGAGAGAGGAATCTAGACTTGCACCCTCATTCTAAGTTCTTTGGCGTGATCTGAGTGAGTTCTGACGCATTTTTCGGGATCACTATTGGCTTCTCTCGTCCTATTAGAATATTAAAAATGTTAATCTTATCAAAAAGGTTTGCCTGTCAGTTGTGTTCCTGTCACTAGTGGATTTTGACGTCGTCCCTCCCACAAAAACCCCTCACCCCTCACCCCCAAAAACCCCCAAAAACGCTTTTCCCATACGATAATGATTATATGTATGAAAATGTATAGTAGTAGTAACAAATCTCAAAATCCACTGGATAAAAACTCAACGTCAATACGTTCATTTCACTTTCTACATTTTTCTATACATTCACATCTTGAATGGTCTCGTTCTCGTATTTTGGCGAGCCTCACCAATTGGCACACTCAAAGCGAGAGAGAATGGGATTGGGCGCTGATTGATGGATACTCACAGATCCATTCCTGAAGATCTCTCCCTCTCCCTCTCTCTCTCTCGTTCTCTCTCCCTCTCTCTCGTTCTCTCGTTGAACTATTATTGAAAATGTATACGACCGCTGGGTCCTGGCACTCTGGCATCCGAATTTGCGATTGGAACTTCCTCCTCCGATTACTTTCCTCTTCTACATCCAACACATCCAACATTGAGAAAAATAGATAGACTTACATGGACTCGGAGTAGAAGTTGAAGTGGAAGTAGAAGTAGGCGCACAAGCTGAGGCAGACTTGGAACCGAGTGGCATAAGAAAGACATTGGAATTCCGACTTTGTAATTGCGATCCGTACAGGCAAAGTCATGGCAAAATGTCTTTATTATTATCCGTGCGTACATTTCTCTCTATGTGTGTGAGAAGAGAGAGAGAGAGAGAGAGAGAAAAGAGTTTGCTTCAAGATTGTTTTATTTCCGAGTGTGTAATTTTGAAGCGAAAATTCTTAGATTTTTTTTTCTATTCGTATTCTTCTTTCGAGTTTGGGCAGTGAGAGGAAGATAGAACTCTGAAATAGGCAGAGAATAAAATGACGATGTAACACTTTATAGCGTTTGTCTCTATTTATGTATACAGATAGACATTACATTAAAGGGAAATTCTTGTATATGGGGATTTATGTATGGAATCAAGAGGAATGAGAGAGAGCCAGAAAAATGATTCGAGTCTGTAGCCAGGAGTCGTCGTCCGTGTATCTGTAGACTGTAGACTGTAGAAATGTACAAGTGATAGGGAAAGAAGAGGCGACAAAGACGAAGACAGCGACAAGGACGAAGTGGAGGAGAACAAGAATAAACGAAGAGGACAGAGAGGACAGGGCAAAAGACAAGAGAACAGCAAGAGGAGACGGAATATACGCGTGAGCGTTGGGAGTTGGGGAGTTGGGAATTGGAATACTACTTGGGAATAGGAAGGCATACGGGGAACTGACCTGAAGTCGGATTTCAATTGAAATAAACATATAAATGATACAAGTGGAAGATAAACCCATGTTTTATGGGCGTAATTATTGGAGGACCATTAAGGTTTTTTTTATAGCTTCCACTTTGTTTTCCACATGTCTTACTTCATAGATTGAGGTTCGCAGCAGCCATTGTCTTCTCGTATGGATTATGGATCCCCTTCCCTCTTCTTTCATTCCCTCTACACCGAATCCACCAGTCAGACAAAGATTACCAGAGTGTTCTCTCAAATTCGAATTCGAATTCAACTCCAAGCTTCCTTGGACCTTCACAGACTGATTTCCTGTCGCTTCCTTCTCAAGACTTTGTCTTGTCTTGTTCCGTCTTCCTATACATATCTGTATTGTATGCATATTGTATCCGTATGTATACATATGTACATACATACGGATACGGACATGCAACTGTCTGTATGGTACATTGTTTTTAAAACAAATCCACATGAGTGTCTATAGACATTTAAGCTCAAGCCGGTTTTTCCTCCTTCACTACAAGTATGTACTTACATAGACGGTCGGACACACACACATCTATGTATGTGCACGCTTGTATTATTTGTATTACACACTGTGTAATTATGTTCTTTCTTTAACTTTACCCCCTTTGGATTTTTTCCTTTCATCCACTTCCATTCTTTCCCTTGTTCGACTTCACTCTCACTCAGACTCTCAGCGACTCCGACTCATTCAGAATGAGAAAATGAAAAGACTCATGGCCATCACCTAAACTTAATCAAGTGAAACACGTGAAATTTACTTTCCTTCACCTCAAATGCCCACATCCCAAATCCGAACAGCGTAAATTCCCCTTTTCCTTTCCCCCATTACTCCATTCATTACCGTCATCCACTGTATGTAAATATCTGTGTGCACACACACACTTTCCTTCCTATAGCACTTTTTCAAGTCCACAGCGAATCCTTCATCATCATGAAATGCATTCATCGTCCCCACAAATAAGACAAAAATCCAGGTCAACTGCACAAAAGAAGCGTGTCTGAACAATATTTTTTTTAACCATCTTCCTGCAGAAATTTGAAATGAGTGTACTCAACATAATGTACAATGACAACCCACAACAAATACAAATAGTGTAGAAGTAGAAACATATTCCATATTCTGTACACATCTTCTGTGTATAAAAGAAAACACTTAATTTAATAAAGGGAACACATTTTAAAGTTGTGAAAGTTGTTTCAAACTTCCCCATCGTAAGTGGACTCTTTCTCTCTCTTCCTCTCTCCTCGAAGAATAAGAAGAAGGGAAAAAACACTAATCTACGCTCTAAATTCTCGGCGGATCCTCCTCCTCCTTCTTCTTCTTCTTCAAATAAAAAACTGAACAACTTTTTCCTGAAATCAAAATCGTACACCGTGAACTAAGAGACTGACCAAGAGACGTTGTGTGTGATAAGAAAATAAAGAGTATAGAGAGAGAGAGAGGGAAAAAAGTTGAACTCGCGATTAGAAAAAAGGAAAGAGGTGTGGTATTGGTCTTAAAAAAAAGCTGAAAAATAATCTTTGTGTCTTCAAGATGGGTGACGGACAAGACGAGATAACTTGTACAAGAAAGTTTTTGAGTCGACAAAGCAAGGAGAAGGTGGAGGTTTGTCTGTCTCTCTGTGACTTGCGAGTCTCTGACTGAACATCCATGGTACATTCTGTGTGTCTGTACAGTTATGTGTATGGGATTTTATTTTATCACTATCAGTGGTGAAGGAAAGTTGGGGTATTTAAGTTTTGGCCGAGTTTAAGAAAAGGAGAGTCTGTAAAAGGTTTTCCTTCGACTTCTACACTATATGCCCCCCGTACCATATACAAGGAAAAGAGCAAAAACTATCTGTATTGGGATGGTGAGTGAGATGTAGCCGTGGTTGTTGGGTACAAAGAATAAGAATGTACATACTTATAATGTGGAGTATACAGATAGTTTTATGCACGAACATACGATGATTTCTATAGAATTTCCTTGTCTCTCTTCCCTTCACCATTTTTTTCGTTTTACTTTTTGGAGCATGGACGAGAGAAGGGAGAGAGACCAAAAGACAGTACAAGAGAGAGAGAAAGAGGGAGAGAGAAAGAGCGGAAGAAGAGGAGAAAGCCCCGTCACTATTACGACGAGCCCAAGTATCTGTAAAAGTAACGTATGGAGGTAACTGTAAGTAAGAATAAGAAAGAAAGATTGAAGAGCTCAATGTTCTTCTATCAGTTCTATCCTTCGAACTTCGTTTTTCGTCCTTGGTCCATGCTTTCACTTCACTCACTCCTTCCCCACGACTCCTTTCAAATACTAATAGTGAACCATTGGAAGAGGAGCTACGGCTTTCTGCCTCTTCTTCTCCTTTGTCTCCCCTCTTCTTCTTCTTCTTCCTTCTGGTTTTGGTTGGAGTTTCCAAGTCCTCCTTGTGGTTACTCCTTACATGATGTTTTTAAAGCAATGGCGATTTTCATCCGTACCAATATGAGTATGAAGATTTGAACCCTGTACATTATACATACATGTAAGTCCACCTATGTCTGTATGTATGTGTACACGAGGTTAGCCAAAATCTTGTTTTTTCCTCCCTCCCCTCTCTCTCTCTCTCGCTCTCTCTCTAGCCATTTTTTTGAAAACTAGCTTTAGCCAGTGTGACAAATTACTTTTTCACGATTAATCTTGCAGCTGTCTTCCTGTTTTTCATCCGATCTCAAGACGAGATCTACACCTTCAATGTGTATATGTGTCTTGATTCAACTTTCAGTTTCCTCTATCTACAATCTAAAGTCTACACTGTGCACTCATACTCTAGCGTAAATTCTCCAAGAAAAATTCCCTCCATGCATGTAAAAGTGTGGGTGTTTTTATATTATGAATTTTGGGTTTGGGTTCTCCGTACTCAAGTTCTCACTCGTTCCCCGATAGCTCCTACACTCCTACACTAGTGTTTCCTACTTAATCTTTCATATACATACAGTCCATGTATAAATTATAGCCAGCTTGAACTGGATACAGATACAACGTGGGATGTGAAGGTAACTGAGCTGAAGCTACTTTACTTTTCTCCTGGCATAAAGAGAAAGAGAGAGAGAGAGCGCGCTGTGTCTTTTCTTTCGTTCCCTCCTTTTCCTTTTCTCGTTCTCTCACTCTTCCTTTTTCGGTTTCGGCATCGGCTTCAGCTTTTTCCTCTTCGCCTCTCTGCTCACTTCTCGACTTTGCAAATTTTAATTTGATTAATCTCCATTTGATCTTTTTTTCCCTTCCCTCCCCAAGTCAACCGCGACGAAGACGGAGGACTTTGTCTTAAAAAGTTACGATTAGAGCTCAACTTCAAATACTTTGTACTTTGTTTTCCTAGTCATACTCAAACCCCACAGACACAAACACACACACACACACCCACACCCACACAAACTCTCCTTCTCCACAGACTTTTCCCTCTTCCTTTCCCTTTCCTATTTCATCCATTCATTATTTAGCACGCTCATCTCCAGCTTGGAACTAATGTGGAAGCATCGAAGAACTTAATTCCTTACAATCGAGTCAGTCAGTCAGTCGAATTTAAATTCTTAATTAGGAGGGACTTTGCAAAAAAAAAAATTAAAAATTTATACGGCTTTTTATTAACTCGCCAAAAATAAATTGTTGGAGCTGTAACTTTTATTTGGGTCACATTCAGGGAATCAATACGAGTAAATTATTGATATTGACAAAACGATAATGAAATTGTAGGGAAAAGGAAGGCAATGAATTGAAAAGATGATGATAAAGGTGATTTTCCCTTCAAAATTGAGTCTATTGTGAATTCGGACTTGTATTTTGGTACATTTGTACGGATTTCCCACGGAACATTCAAGATTGACAGAGAGATGGAGAATGTCGGCTATGACTATGAGAAAGAGTGATCTGTGGGCTATTCGGCTATTTGGCTCTCTCTCTCTCTCTCAATTGATATGAAAAGCCTGGAGGAGAAAAAAACGGGGGAGAGTTGGAGTGACTATGATGTGATGTAATGGGGAAATATGAGTAAGTGCTCTTTTCCTTGAATAGTGTGACTGTATAAAAACTTTGAGTTTGACTGTTGGATTGGCTTGGCATTGGCGTTGCCTTTTTTTCTTGTACATTTTTCTCTCCTCTCTCTCTCCTTCTCTCTCTCTCTCTGTTGAGTTGAGTTGACTTGAAGACGGAGAAAGGAGAAAGGAGGGATTGTATTTGTAGCGAGTAGAAATGTGGAAATATCAGACTCAAGGAATGTTTGGTGGTGCAGCGTATCCACAACAAAATGAAATGGAGGAAGACCGTGGACCCTCATAAGTTGTACCTTGAGCTCTGTATGATTGTGTAAATATGGGATGGGATATATCAACATAATTCTCTCTATACAGATAGAGTTGGTAGATAGTTGACTCTGAGTTTGTGTGTCTACAAAACTGTGGCTATGAGTAAGTGAAGCTGAGCTGGCACAAAAGAAGTGCTTTTTCCCTTCCTCTTCTTCTTCTACTTCTTTTTCTTTTTATCCATCTACTTCTTCGACTTGGTTTTTCGACAAAAAGATTTTTACACTGGCCACAAACCACAACATAAACTCTGGACGGTATTCAGCCGTCTCGTACATATCAAACACATTAACTTTTCGGTTTGACAGTGACAAACCGACCGCTACTCCATTTCCTCGAGCATGTCTCATCCCCGGATTTCTCAACGCTTCATATCCTCTCGCTTTCTCTCTCTTCTTCTGCTTCTTCTATTTCTCCTTCCTCAAGACCACTACAAAAGGGGCTCACTACCATCACCAACCTCTCTCCTTCTTTCTCTCTCTCTCTCCATCTTCCATACACACACAATGTCAGCCGGACAACAATAATGTTCAGCAATCCAGACGCTCGGATGGAACTTCCGTGTGTACACAAACCTATCTCATCCATTCCGCCGGTCTCAGACTAATACTCAAAGCTGGAGCCTCAACATCCCTCATCTTCAGTCTCCAACAACGAGTTTTCTAATCGTATATGTTTTAACCCAACTAGACAATCCAGCCAGTCTCATTCATATTCCCCTCCCTCCGTTTTCCTTCATTCCACTCCAGTTTGAGCATATGCAGTCAAACTTTAATGGTACAGAGACAGACCAAGGCTGTTGGAATATTCCTCCCTTCGTTCCATGACCAACGTCCATCCTCCATTTGAATTGAAAGGCCTCTCACTCTCTCATTCTCTGTCTCTCTCTTTCTCTCTCTGTCTCTCTCCTCTCATGATTCATCCCTTATCCTTTAGGATTTTATTCTCTTGTCTCGAGTGACCGTTGCTTTTGGTTCCTCGTCTCTCTCCATTTCTCTCTCTCTCTCTCTCCATGACTACGACTATGAAAATTGGCCATTTGAGTATAGCCAAGATTATTTTATTCAGCTGCGATAGGCAATATTTAATACATAATTGGGTCTACACAGAGGGAAAAGAGGAAGATGATGGTGGCCCTTGAGATTCTTCATGAGGGAGGTGAATGGAGATTGGTGAATTGTGAATGGAGAATGTGATGTCATATTGGATCGTACAACAGTCGTTCATTTCGTTACGATTATTGTGTGGACGATGGTCATTTCATGGACAATTTTTAAAGGTCCTCTGAGACTGAACAGACACTAGAGAATTTTTTTTTTTTTGAGCATTGGAAGAGATTTCTTTGGGATTTTTGACTATGTATAGATATATCTTAGAGCGGGGAACTGTGAATTACATGGCTATTTTGTGCATCTGACAGAGAAAAGTAGAGTGATAAAGAAAGAGAAAGAGAGAGAGAGACTAAAGGGCAACAGAGGGAAAGGAAGGAGGTGAAAATCCAGGAAGGAGTTTGGGTGGGTCGTTGTCGTTCCCATTGTCGTTCAGATTGATTGAAACAACCGAGTATCATTTTCTTGAATGGTTATGAGTCAAGTAAAAGATCATTGGGAGAGAAAGAGAATGAGAATGGCCAAAGGAATTGGACCGGCATGAGTATCGAGTAACGTCCTCAGTTTAAAGGAAGGGGGGGGGGGGGAAGGAAATATCTGTACGGAGGGCAATCCAGAATCTAGATTACAGATATAAACTGACGAGTTGTAGTCGAATAGTGGTAGTTTGCCAATGTATAGCAAAGGATGAGCATGAACTCTGAAGGGAAACTGTAGAGAAATATATTGGAATAGCAAATATTAGGAGAATCTTTAGACAACGGAGCCAAGTTCAAAGGTTCCAAACATTGGGAATCGGGAAGCTCAAGAAGAACGAACGAACGAACGAACAAATGAACGTTGACGACTAAACTTAATTACAATGAACCTTTAGCCTGTACTCTGTCTTGCCTTCGTACTCCTTGGATCTTTTCCCTCTTTCTTTTTCTCTATACCACGAGGAAGAAAAAGACGAAGGAGATTAAGTCAATGTGAAGGTAGAAAGGGAAAATAAGGTTTCTGCCATCTAAATGAGTCTCGCCACCCAGGGAGAAAGATTAAGATGCGATGCGTCAATCTTGTTGCCTTCAGACGAGTCTCCTCAAACGACCTTCGTGCCAACATTTTTTTATGTGACTCACCTTTCTCCTGATGAGATGAGATTTCATTTGTCTATGCATATATCTGTATATGTAGGCAATGTAGGGATCGTAAATATATGTGACTGTACTCACTCTCACCTTTATCGTACATGTGCATGGACAATACAGATAGTGTTAATTCTTATTATTTGTAACATCCCTTATGGTTTCCTAATAGAATTCTTCATCGTTCATGTGGATTGTGTAATGGGGGGAAGTGGATGATAGTAGTCCGCTTGTCTCTTGCCTCTATTCTTTGTTATAATGTCAAGTAGTTTCAAATTGAAAAGAGCTCGGTTTTAGGTTTTAGGTTTTACTTTTGGCTTTCCATGGTGGAAAGAGGAAATAGAAAGTGAAGAGGAGATGATGATTTTGGATTTTGCAAAGCATGTTAGACTAAAAACTTTCTCATGTAATGAACATAAGGAATTATGTAGTTGGGAAATTACTCAGCAACCCATTTCAGATGACATAGAGATAACAAGTGAAAGCCAACCTCTTCCGCCAAATTAGCTTTATGAGTGCCGCTGTAAATTTTTCCTGTTCCAGCAATTTCTTTTCCTTTCCCTTTCTTCATTTTCTCCCTATGTCTCTGTATTTCTCTTTATTGTTCCTTTATGTACTTTGATTGAGTACATGGCATCTCCTTTCCACACTCAGCTTTCTTTTCCTTTCTTTCGCACTCTCTCTCTCTTGTTTTTTCTTTGTAAAGCTTTGGCTTAGACTTTGGATCGGCGCCTAATGAAAGCCTCGAAATGGAAATACAAAACGAAAGAATTGAATGAATTAATCAAATGCATTTATATTTATTTCCACGTTCTTCCTTCGTCGTTGTTCATATTAGTCGAGGAGAGAGTCGAGAGCATCCACGTATTTCCGTTTCTATCGTTCCCCTTTTCCCTCTTTTCTTGTCCTCCTTCACTTTCTCCTCCGCATGTCCCATTTAATGAGAACACATTTTCCAAATGATGTAAGACACTTAATGAGCCGTGCCAAATTTCCTCCAGGATTAAACGAATGAATGTTTATGATTTAATAACCAGCTCAAACAACGGCTTCCTCCTCCTCCTTCTTCCCGCTTTCTCCCATTTTTTCTCTCCCCCTCTCTCTTTTTGTATCAATCTGCATACCGGGATTTTTGCAATTTTTGCAATGATCTGGAAACTCAGCTCACACACGTTCGTTACCTTTTTTCTTGACTCTATACCCAATCCAAATTCCAGACTGTGCCTCATGTCTAAATTTGAATACTTTTCCGTAGTCTCCTTCACAAAACTCTCTCGGAATTCCATGCTGTCAAGAAAAATATGTTCATTAGTTCCTCATAAAGCACAAAAGACTGAAGGGAAGAAGGAAATTGCAAATCCTTCGCGCCCATTTTTTATTATTTTTTATGTTGACTAGTTTTTTTTTCTTTCTCTCCTTCTTTGAGATTTTTCTCCTCTCGTTTTCCTTAGTGTCCCGTTAACTTCAGCCACAGCTGTTGAGGCCATTATAAAACTGATAAGTATTTCCAACTGGAATTAAGATAATAAAACAATAAAAATCAAATCCATTAAATCATATTGATTGTGATTGTGAATACAAAGTCAGCCAAAGAAAATGAATATCTCCATGGTAGAAAAAATCTACAAGAGAAATGTAGATTGAATAAAAATATGTAAAAATAATAATATGCTTATTTTGCATATTTCTTTGCATTGTGCATAGCTATGCACTCAAGTATAAAAGCAAATAAAAGGAAAATAACTTTGAGTCTCTTTCTTCACTTTGACTTTGACTTAAGACTCCAAAAGATAGAATAAAGAATACAGAATACAGAAAAGAGTCACAGTTTTTTGAAATCCGAAATCCACTGACTGACTGACTGCACGCAAAGCCCAAGCTGAAAAATAAAGATTTTCAATCTAAGTTGCGTTAGGTAGGATATTTTAACTTTTTTTCTTCTCCGTCTTTTTTTTGATATATATACTTGAAGAAAGAAGGAGAAGTAAAACCGTAGCCGTAAGGGTAAGCTGCGTAGGCCATTTGCATTGAATTTTCCTGCGGATGAATCAAAATCGGCTTTGTCGACAAGCTCTTTTACTCTGTCTTATTCTTATTCGGATGCTTCTCTCTATGTGTGTGTTTGTATTTGTATCTTTGGATTGTACACACAGTTCTGCATTTGTGAATACACACACAAGATAAAATGTGATTTTGGTTCTCATCCTGAAACCTCAAAGAATTTTTCAATGCACTGTCTGGTCTGGTCTGGTGACTGTATTTCCCTTGTCAGTCTTTTATGCATGTGCATGTACAAAACGTATGGACTAAGCTATTTGCGGGGTTTTGCCCCTGGAAAGATGAAGAAGAAGAGATGACTGAACTGCCGACAAATTTCCAGGACATGAACAGTAAACCAGAAAATACAATAAAAAAAATATATATCGTACAACATGTTTCCAAATAGGAGTACAGGAGTACATATGGAGAAAGCTCCAGATTTCCCTTTTTTTTAGTTCCATTTCACTATGAGAATTGAGAATGCTCTCATATTTGAGTGCGTACACACTTTTTATGGGAATACAGGAATACACTCTGAAAATTCATTGGATTCCACAGCTAGAGAGATAAAGCTTTTAAAAAATATATAAGTAAGACTGGGAAAGGGACCAAGCTCCTCTGTATAAATTCCAAGGAAAAAATCTCTGTATCAAATCCTATTTCTATTGCTGATACTCACTAAAAGAATAAGCTGATTTCGTCAACAGTGCCAGAGTCTTTGTACAGATGACACAAACACAAACGCAGATACAACCAACGAAGAAAGAAAGAAAGGACGAAAATAAAGTCAAGAGAGCTCTAAACAGGTATGGGAAAGGAAAAAATAAACAATTTACGATTCCGAAACATGATATTTTATTTAGATGGTCACGTGGCATTTCCAAAGTGCATCACTCCATCACCGTGAAAGCTTGTTTCTCTCATTTCAATTTCCGAAATATTTAAATCTATTTTCGAAAGAATACACATTCAAGAACCTATGCAAATACATAGTACTTTCACTTTTTCACTTTTCGTTTTCTCTTTTGCTCAAGAATCCACACAAAGCATTGGAAAATCCCGTAATATTGATTTGATGAGACAAAAATTCGACTTGATTCGATGAGGAATTCGTCAAGCCTTCATGAAATTCTGGGAGGAAATTGAACTACAAAACTACGATATACAAGGTGGATTGCAGTCTCCAGATCCCTTGGTGTGTTTAGTGTTTTACGCACAAACTTAGGTCTGTGAAGGAGGACGAAGATGGAAATCGAGCAAGATTTTTTTTCCATGGGATAAAATCTAACGTATTTGTTTATTGAATGGAAAGGCATGTGGAGGTTCCCATATCAAGACAAGACAAGACACGCCAAGATTTATCGCCTTGGACAGTACAACAGGGAATGCAAACGCAACGCACCCACAGCCCAAGTAGCGAGCGTAAATGTAAAAAAAAAACGTGAATGTTGAAGGGGAGCAGGAAGAAGAAGAAGAAGCATTAGAGTATCAGAGTTTCTAGTCACACAGTGTAGAATGTATGTAGAACGGGAAAGAGATTCCTTTCCCCCATTTTCCATTTTCTACCGCCACCGATCAAGAATAAAAAACATTATGGTAACCGAGAAACTCTGTAGGTATTTAACTCTGCTCTTCTATAGCTCGAGTAACTCGGCAATACAATGAAATGTCTCCCATATACGAACATAATAAAAAAACGAATGTGTGTGCATACATACAGAAATACAGAGGATATGGATGCTGGATAGAGGAAAAGAGAGAGAAAGAGAGGGAAAGTGTATAAAAAATATAGAATGTGGGGGGAGAGGAGGAATTGAAGAGGCTTTTTGGCTCTTACCATTCGGTCCATGCAGTAAGTAACCGTAATAAGACTCAAAGTTGACATGGAAATAGTTCAATAAAAGTTTGCCTGGGAAGGAATCCTTGAATTTTTAGGTGACATGTGAAGCAATTTCGAGTGTCCCATTTCAACGAGCAACTCTTCTTGCCGATAATTGAAAACTCTGTCCAGAAAATTCAGTGGAAGAGAGGAAGAGAGATAGAGAGAAAGAGAGAGAGAGAGACCGGAGAACCAAACAAGGCCCAAAAGAGAAAGCTAAGGGAGCAGAAAACGAGGGAGACCATAAGACTTATTGAAAAGAAATAGGACGCGGGTCGTTATGTATTACACACACTCTGTAAAAAAAATGTATTTATCGCTTCGAGTCAAGTTCCAGAAGTAGACAATTCACGACTCTTGGTAGAGATACATTACTTATGCAGAACTGTCCTCACGATTCCAAGAGATAGAGAAACCCTCACTCCACTATGATACTTCCAATACGACATTTTTTAGACTTTAACCGTACGTACCGCGGAGGAGAGAGTAGATCAAAAGTCCAAAGTACAAGATATTAACCTAAAAATGTATTACCCATGAAGTAGTTCGACCATCCCATCAACCATCTGTAAGCTCCTCCAAATTCAAATGAATGAACGAATTTTTTTTCTTGGCCACCTGCACACACACACACACACACTTGGCTATTGGAATGAACCATTTGGAATTCTGAACTCTGAATTTAGTCCCATTTCCTATTTCCTACTTTGTATTACGTGTAATGTCCAAAGTTTTTGCATAAATATGAGCATATGTAGGTACAAAAATACCATAGGCTACTCTATCAACTCTACATCATTATTTAGCCAGGAAAACGTATTAAATATAACTAAATGCTAGTGGGAACAACTTCCAACTGGCAGACTAAACCACAAGTGTAATTTCACTTTGGGATTTCCCAGAATCATTTAGATTTCAAATTTTAACTCTCTTCCCCACACTCTCATTCGTCTTTTTCTAAGCTCCAGCACTGAGAAACGCCTAATTACTACAGGGGAAATGAACATTTTTGATCTTTACAAGGTAATGTGAGTTGTATTATGGAGTTACTTTCCTTTACATTACATTTTGATTTCCCTTGACATATCCACACACTTTGTCCATCTCTTCCTCTCTCCCTCTTCCCGTCATACTTGAAAAAGTAAAGAATATTAAAGGTGGAGGATTGAATCAAGTTGACGAGGAGTGTTATGTGAGGAGGAGCATTGCGAGTTTAGATTGAAGCTAATCAAGAACATTAACGAACAAAGTATGGAGAGTATTTTGGGTTTGGGGTTCACCACACACACGCACACCATATATACTGTTTACACTTAAAAGAAAAAGATTATTTTAAAAAGTTTTCCTTTTTCCTTGCGTATAGATTGAGACAATGGGAGAGAGAGAGAGTTAGTTCAACCTCATCGAGCCACGATCAGGAGCAGAACGAGGAAGCGTGCTCTGTGTGTCTGTGTGTGGGAAATTGACGATTTGAGTCGGTCTCGAGACGAACATTCAAACCATTCACAATTTTCCAGAATGATGAAAGAACAATAAGTTTTACAGGGGTCGTTTCTGTGGTGAGAACGGAAAAGTCGATTTGATTCTCTCGAGAAGATGAAGAGCTTAAAGAGAGAATGAGAGAAATAGAAAGGTGGAGGGGCAAAGTTGAAGAATATAGTAATTAGTTCAATTCCACTGGGAAAACTTACTGAAAGTTCCCGACTCTCTCCCTCTCTCTCCCTCTCTCTCTTCCTCTCTCTCCCATCTCAACAATTTTCCGGCGTCAAAGTTTCAACGTTCAATCTGGATTCAGCACCACTCCAAAAACTCTCTCAACCACAAAAACCAACATGTCACTTTTTCTTTGGAAATCACCGACATTATTTTTTCCTTCTGAGAAAGTTATCCTCATCAAAAGTATTTTTTCGTTCCATATTGTGCATTTTGAAAAAATAAAACTAGTTTCAAAAACGAATTCTACGTATTTATAGATATAAGCAATTCCAAATGTTGCTAATTGCCCGGATGTTTGATGTGCTTCTGCCGCCCACTGTGAAATCATCATCATTTTATCATGAGCGGTTTTAAATTCCAGTCAGTCAATTCCAAATTGACTTAATTAATTACAAATTGACGTTGAGAATTCATGGGCGATTGATCATCATCATAATATGTGAATGTGGATGCGATCGATTTGAATTTGATCATGTGTAATGATCGGAAAACAAGTCTCTTATATCGTACATATGGAATCACGCAAGAGCCAATTTCCATCATATGTTTCTTCTGCATGGTAATGTATATTTTATGAGCTCCACGTCGGTTTTCCCTCATTCCGCAAACTCATCAATGATTTAATTTAGGTTTGAGCAATCTTGGTGTATAAAACTGATTTTATTAACCATTATTGCCCAGAATGGAGTCGGAAGAACCCGGGAATAATTATTTTCCCGTACGTATACACACACACACACATACTACTTCCGTTCGTTGGTTTGCCAAATTTAATATCCTGGACCACGTACGTAATTAATTAGGTCAGGGAAGAGACTCGGGTTCAGGAGTTGGAGGTTTCAGGTTCAATATTCCTGATGAGGACTCCTGATGCGTCAATGTACTCGCTTGAGCTCAAATGAAATTTTGTAATGTGAGTGAGGAGAGGTAAAAAGAAAGAGAGAGAGAGAGAGAGAGCGAAGAGTTTGGAGGGTATATCTCAAGTTAATTATGAAATATGCAACATCAGATAAATTCAAAACGCGAGAATTTGCACTTTTCCACAATGAAAGACAAAGAGAGAGAGAGAGAAAGAGAGATGCTGAATGCCATTTCTCCGTAGATTTTACTCATGAATGACTTCCGCTCTTGTTTGTACATTCCATGTTGATTGTTTAGTACGAATTTTATAATTAAAACCCCTCCAAACCCTGCTAAAATCAATCATTTTACATAAATGAAAAAGTTGAACTGTATTAAAACGTTTTTAATAAAAAAGCAACTAAAATCTGCTGATTTCTTTAAGTACAATTTCCATGAAATAAGTACATATCTTACTTAACTGGTTAGTTTCAATGGTAAACTTCATTAATTAATCAAAAGTTATTTTTGTGGATGTGAAATCCGAGTCATTTAAGGCATTTTTTAAAGCTTCATAACTAATGAAGGAAATTAGTGAAAATCCCCTTTACAGGAGGATTGCTCAACGCAGTGTAAATAAATTACACATTAAAAAAGCCGACACAGAGAAACGGTACAAAACAAAATGAGATAAAAAACAATTTTGACAGGAGCATAAAAAATTTCAAAACTTTTGCAATTAATCAAAGAGAAGACAAAATACTTTTGCAATGTTCTTCAATGCGCTTACAAAGGGAATGAAGAAAAACGCGTTGTCGTTTTAAAAATGGAAAACTAACTGTAATAGAAGAAGAAGAAGAAAAAGAAGAAGGGTGGATGGAGGACGTGGGACGAAATGATGCATGGAGAATTGTGTATTCGCTTATGTTGTGATGGGGGGAGAGTACAGTGACAGACAGGAGTCTCAACCCCTGATTATCAATCTTACCATTTTTGGATAATCTTATAATGAATGAATAGTCGTGGGATGGGCAGATTAGTGCAGAGACAGCGAGAAACTCATTTTTCAAAAAATACGAGGAGCAAAAAATACAGTACTTGCAAAAAAGGAGTCAAAGAAGACTCAAGGAAAACGAGATGGGAAATAGAACGAGGAATACAAAGCAAGCGGGGAAAAGAAAAAGGAAAGTGGAAATCCTTTCCAAGCACAAACACTTACTTTCCCTTTAACTTGGTCTTCTCTCATTTTCCCCGAATTTACTATTCAATCTGTAAGGGCCAGGGACTGTTTGTGTGTGTGTGTGCGTGAATGTGTGCACAGTTGAATTTCCCATTTTTCACTTTCCATTTTCCATTTTCACATTCAACTTCCCGTATGAACATACAAACATGAAATATATGCAATCGGAGTAGTCCGAGTCAAAAGTTGCATTTGCTCACCCGATTCTCTTCTTTACAGATTTGAAATTGGCCAGTACCTTGGCTAACCAGATCCAGTTTGCATGTCTTGGCCTTCTTCTTCTTCCCTTGATAAACATCCTTGACGACCATTCCCTTTACAAGCTCACATTTTTTACTTTCCCTTCTCATTGCTCCTACACTTTCACGGCCGAACAAGAGAAGGAACAGAGAGAGAGAGAGAAAGAGAGAAAGCAAACTCAACGTGGCCTTTTTGGGGAGATTTCTACTTCTACTGCTGACTCGGCAATGTGTAAACGAGCTTAGGATTACCCTTACGACAAAAGACCATGTCTTTTTCAAATGTCCCATATGGTCCAAGTAGGGCTCTTCTCCCCCCCTTTAACTTATTGCCCCAAATGTCTCTTCCTGTAGAATAGATGACGCGGCCCATATGATTGGACAACAACTGAACAAATCCAGAAATATCCTTTTTTGTAGTGTGACGAGGGATACTCAGGACTTTATTCAAAACTTGATGATTTTTTTCCTGAGATTAATAAAATTTTAGCATCATCACACCCAATTAAAATTATGTGCGATTTCATTAATTGGCTGAGTTTCGCAAATAGTCTGCTTAAACTTTAGAAGAAAAGAACAGATTTGAGTACGTACAAAAATACTTTGTTCATTGCTCTTATTTTATGTATTGCATCACTCACTCATGCATGGAAAAATTGTTTGCAGGCAGAGAACTTTAGAATTTCAAATTAGGAAAATGATGTCACTCATTGCCAATTTTTTTGAAAAACTAAAAAATGTTTAAAATACACAGTTAAATAAAGTTGAAGAAAGTTTTGTTATGGGAAAAGGGTGGCCCATAAAATATTTTTGCATTTGATGCTATGAGAAAAGAGAAAAGACAAAGTCAGCAAATGCGAAAGATGAAATTCGAGTCGACATGTTGAGAGAATTCCAGATTTGCAATTTACATTGAAATGGCCAATTGTTTTGGCAGCATATTGTCACTTCCAGTGAATTGAACGGAAAGTCCCCAACAAAAGCATAAAAGAATGGGAATCTTTTGTGAATCTTTTAAAAAAGCATTGTACAAAATTATCTATGACTCACTGGCAATGAGTTTTATACAGTGGATTCTACTAGAGAGAATGAGTTTTTTGTACTTTAAAAACGGGATCACTCCGTGAGACATTACTCTACGTTTTTACATCAACAATGAGTTTTCATTGAACTTCTCTGCACGAGTTAAATGAAATGTATTGTAAATAAAGAAAATAAAATTTAGAGATCCATATGCAGTTTTCATTTTAATGAGCAAGTTACATACAATGTAAAATGATGTAAATAATTAAATATAAAATATTCTGTTTTGATCAATTGTGCCGACTTTCTTCGGGAAATTTTTTGTTGTTCGTTCAGCGTCAATGAATGAAGAAATCCTAGGAAATATCCTGTAAAAGTTACCTTGAACACTCCCCAGAAAATAAGACGATACAAAACTTGAATTGAAATCGTACCAATTAGTACAATCACATATTAAGGAACATCAATAATTTTGAAGAGAGCATTTGAATAAGGTAGATATACGAATATGCAATGTTTGAAGAATATTCCTCATCAGTTAATTAAGACGAGATTAAACTTTTTTTATTCCTCTGAATTGGACTACACCCATTTCTTTGTCATCGTGCATATTCAACGAAAGAACGATCTACAAAATGTAATAGAAAATACTGCTAATGAGAATCCAGTTTTTATACTTTTAATTAAGTACCCGTTAGCTTACGTCAAAAACATGCCAATGATTTCAACTTCTCAAACATGATGATTGATAATTAAAAATAAACATGTTCAACTACAGATAGACTTTGATATTTTTGATTTACTATCAAGAAAAGAGACACTTTCCATTTGATTCTCTTTTCTTTTTCTTTTTATTTTCTTCGTCGTCTAGGATTTTGAATTTCAAAGTCACATTTCACAGATCTTTTTCCATTCGCAAATCTGTATATGTACTTTCCTTTGAAACATGAAATAGGAAATGAAATAAATAAATTGCCGAGGAAAAAACGCTTCCTTTGAAAAATATTCTGAACTTTTAAATTTATTACTTGACTTTGAATCTCTCCGTCTAAGGTAAAAAATGTTTTATGATAATATTCATTCACAATTGAATTTTTTGGAGCTGGATAGGAATAATTGAAAGAGCATATCTCATCATATGAGTACAGAATGTGCCCAAGTATTATGTATATTATGAATACGAACAGGATTCAAATCAAAAGGGAGAAGGAAACCTTACATAAGTACAAAACGAATTTACGTGAGAAATGCAATGTAAGCAGAAGCAGAAGCAGCATGGAGCAGATGTGAACATTTTGAACACACTCAGTCTAGTCTACAGATACTGTTGATGATGATGATGGCTTTATACTTTGATACTGATGATAACTGGAGCGGGGAAAGGAGAAAATCTCTCTCCTCTCTTCGCCTGCTCTATGAAAATCAAAGATTCAACTGCTCCACTGACTAATAATACTTCATAGTCATTCAATTAGCCCTTCTGATAATCATCCACTCGTTCATCTTCTCTCTTCAACGAAACTCATTACTCATTAAATAAAAGCAGACAAAGTGTATTTATTACATGCTATCAAATCAACTCTCGATTCTCTTCTCCCCCCTTTTCAACTCTTACCCTTTCTCTCTCCCACTCTCTCTCTCTCTCTCGCCCATTCTTTGTAATAAGCAAATACAGATACATCTGGATTTTGGACGAGAATAGAAAATCTACACATGCAGAACTATCTCTTATCTATCTATACCCAGTTTATCTTGGTTACACGGGGAAAAGGATGGAGAGTTCACAATTCTCATTTCCTCGTTCCTCATTCGTCCATACTTTTGTATCATATCATATATCAAATCACTCATCTAATCACGTTCAATAAATTTCAGGTTTTGTTGTGTGTTCCTGCTCTGTTGTGTTGTGCTGTGAGGAAAATTCAAACATCCACAGCCACCAATTTTCTATCGTTTGGATTTGGGTTGGAAACAGTGTTGCAACAATTTCCCACACGATGATAGTTATATGTAATGATTGATATATATGTATAATAATTCGTATGAATAGACTTAAGAAATTTCAAAATTTCAAAATTTCAATAGAAATGTACATGTAATTTTACAGTGTGGAGTCTTTGAATCTGAAAGAAAAGTTCAAAGGGTATATGGAAATATTCGGAATTATTATTGGGATTTGGGATTATGGAAAAAAATGATGGGATGGGAAAAGACAGGGAGGAAAATGAAGGAGAAAAAAAATGGAGGGGGGAATGTGATTGGACGTTGGATATGTGATGAAATGGAGTGAGTGTGAGTGTGAGAGCAGATGAGCTCTTTTAGAATGGAGAAAATTCGTCGGAATTTCCTCTTTCCTCCGCCGAGTGGAAACCAATAAGTATTGTAAATGACATGAAATTGTATGGATTATTGCCTTGCCGACAATACGACACACAATATGCTTTATGGAGAAAGTTGCTAACTGGAAATGTTGGAGTGGAAAGGCGAAGAGAGACGAAGAAGAAGAAGCATAAGAAGGAGAAGGAGAAGAATAAAGGGAGACTGTCTATAGGAATTTAATATAAAGTTTGTACTTTTTTCTTCTTCGTCTTCTTTCTTCGCGTCTACCTACAAGAAGGGCGACGGCAATGGCAATTTACAGATAATATCAAGTCGAGAACTCTGCCTTGTAACTCATCTCCTAATCGTAAGTGTTCTACGTGTCTTGACTTTCCAAAACTTTTTTACTTTACTCCTACTCCTACTCCATTCAACTCAAGATACAAGTACAAACTACAGCCACAACTAAAACCTTTTCTCTCTCTCGCTCTCTCTCTTTCTCTCTACTTTTACTCGTATCCATAAGTATGAGTTTCACTGGATAAAATGGAAAACAAAAAAAAAACACAGAAACAAAACCTAAAGCCTCAAGCCCAAAACTACAATTGAGAACAGAAATACGGAAATCACAATAAACGGAGAAAAAACCAAAGGAAGGAATCTCACACCAACTTACAAATGCCCCAATTTACAAATCTCACAAATTTACAAATCCAAACCTCCAGGGAAAAAATCAAAACTATCTTTTATTGTCTACACATTCAAGACGTAAATGATTACCTGTATTTCCATACGAGACAAAAACTCGAATGACTCTTGACAACTGCCACAATGTACACACACATAAGTAGGTACACGCACTTTTTTGCGTTTGTGTCAATGCTGATACTCGATAGTCCGTGCGCATGATGTGAATTCTTTGAATTTTGATTTTGACCGAGGGCATAATAAGTGTATGTTATATGGAAACTCCTTATACAACAGATAGATCACACCCAGGCAAACAGAGACAGAAGAAGATAGGAAATATAGAAATGACTTTTTTTACTCTGGATGGAAATAGAGGGATGTGTGTGGGAAGGGAATTTTGCCCAGAGGATTGAAAGTAAAGTAGGGAAGAAACCAATCTGGGCGACAACAATATGGTGCCAAGTTGTGAAATGATGTTGGCCACGAAATTTTTGTTCAATTGCACAAACACCAACACACACACACAAAAGATGACAAGACATGACGTACGAGGATGTGTTGGGTCACATTGGGGACTTTGTCATATTAAAACATTTCCAGTCCGTCACAACTCGCTCTTTTCTCGACTTTTCATTTCCCCCCTCGCTTTCTCACTCGCTCTCTCTCTCTTTCGTCTTTCACTTTCTATCTGTATTTATTTTCCTTGTTGTTGTTCTTGGTCTTCTCATTTGCCATCTCATCCATCCCATTCCATATCATTCCCAAATAGCCTTTCCTATTTTCCTATTTTCTCTTTCCACTTTCTGTCCATGTACTCTATCATGTCAGTCATGTAGTTCCTTTCTCTTCCTCTTGTTTTTCTTAACACCTCGACACTTGGTTCGGAATTTAAGAGTAAAGAGAGAAAGAAAGAGAGAGAGAGCGAGAGAAGAAGACAAAGCAGAAGAGGAGCAACTCGTGCAAGCCGTCGGTGATCACATACACACTTTATTTACTAAATGATACATTCTTCTGACATACGCTCACGTTCCGACCTACTTACAAATCTTGTGTGTCCGCACACAATATTCCATATTTTTTTCGTTTTCCTCTCTCCCTCTCTCTTTCTACACGACACACAAAATATATTATATTGTTTTCATTTCCAGCTCTTTGTTTACAACTCGAGTTTATAGTTGTATACAGAGTGAGAGAGAGAGAGAAAAAATACATATGTGTAAATGTTCCAAGCTGGGGAGAACCTATATCTTTCCCTGGTGTTCCTCGGAAGCGCATTGCAGAATTTCAAATGTTCAATCTGGTCTCGGACTTGGCCACGAACTAGTGTAACTTGAGGTGTTCCTTGTCTTTGTCTTTGTCTTTGTAGAGAACAGATAGAAATAAACCAAAAGAGCTAATGCTCACACTAATGCTCCACGTGAAAACTCTCTCTCTCCCTACTTCAACTTTCTCTCGTTCTCTCTCTCTCCTCTTATCGTTAAACATCGGATGGACCACACAGAGAACCTCCAAAACAAGAAGGAGAAATCGGGAAAGTTTTTCTCTTTCCTTATGACCGCTCAGAACTGAGTGTCGCATTCACCATCGACGGTCACAACTCACCAGTAGACAAGAGAAGACCATGATGATGACAAACGCAGAAGAAAGAGGAAAAGAAAACACATCCGCGGATGACAAAATGCTGATCACATCATATCATATCATATAACATAATAACAATATAGAGACAACAGTATATGATAGTATATTTGTGTGCGTATCAAACTCAAATCTGGAATCTAGAGCGAGGAAAATAACAAAGATTTGTTCTTGTCCTTGTTCTAGTGCTGCTTTAGCCGTTGGACTCGGACTTGGACTCGGATTCATTTCACCTAGAAATATTTCCGAGGACGGATTTCCTTGAGTATGTATTTGTATTGGATTATTTATCAGATGAGAGAGACGGGGGAGATGAAAAAGTATGGCAACAGATGGGTAGCTCAATAAAGTCAAGAGACTGTGAAGTTTGTTGTGGGCACTCCAATCCCAGTTGTCTTTTTCCCTTGTAGGTCAGGATGTATCACTTTGAGCTCCCTTTTCTCCCATCCCTTTTTTGAAATTCAAGTCTGCACTTTTGTACCAGCAAAATATTACGGGAAATTAATAGATAAAAATTCCACCTTCGAATTAAATATCGTATGTGGATTTCCAAAGTCAATTCCAAAGGAAATTCGACTTTTCCAGCTAACAAAATTAGTATATACTTCAGAGTATTTAGAATTAGAATTCTGGGTTCTTTTTGCAAACAATGTAAAAATCCAGTGTCAGGATTTAATTAATTTTGGATGGGAGTTTGATATTTTTATTGTAGACGAGTGAACGGAATGAAAGACGTTATTCGTAAGTTATACAAATGGAGACGGGATTTTGGATTTTGGTTGGATGTTTGTATTTGAATTGGTATTTGAAGGAGCGGATGAGTAATTGAAATCCCTGCTGTATGGAAAGTTGATACGGAGAAAGGAGAGAGAGAGAGTCAATATTCAATATCCCAGCAAGAATTTTCAATTGGAACGTACACATAACCGTTTTTCATTGAATTTTTTATTTTTCCCAATGGCCAATGCAATTTAGATAGATATAGACTCTTCAGTAGGACAGAGAAAACTAGAGAGGGAGAGAGAGAGAGAGAGTTTGAATTCAAAGGTTTGGCCTTCTTCGTCTTGGTCTTCTTGGTCGTTGGTCGTTGAGGATTGCCGACTGGAATTTGAGGACTTGCCAAATACAAACATGAAAATGTCTCCAAGCCATCTAAAATGATGAGCATATTTATTTATAGGGGACATATAGTGGGTAGTAGAGAGAGAATGAGAGAGAATGAGAAGGGGAATGTCATCGTCATCATCTTGATACTCTCTCATATCATATGTACGCTCACGTTTCCAGTCTCCACTTGCACTGCTCCTCGAATGAAGCCACCCAAAAATATATATGGACTCCGGACGGCTCATCGTCCAACCACGACTTAACAACGACAACAACCATTCAAACCCACATAGCAAATAGTTTGGAAGTTATTGAGCATTCCAGAATTCACGACGAGGGCATAGACGACGAGAGGACGAGAGAGAGAGAACGAGGAAGGATGAAAAAAAATCGACGTTATGAGATGCTCGGGCTATGAGCTAAAGTAAATACTTGAAAGTAGTTCCTCTTTACTCGGAAAATGCATTAGGTCGAATTAGAAAACCCTTGCATTACTATTTTACTACTTTCGTTTATCCAATAAGTAATCCTTCACGGGGTATTTTTCTTTATATCTCTTCTTCTATCTCTCTCTCTCGCCCTTGTCCTTTTTTTCTCCAGCTCCCCTTTTTATACAGTATCAATCTACACAAAAAAAAACTAAATGAATATCTACCCACAATATCTCATCCTCTTTGTGTCTTTTCATATGTTTGATTATTCAATGGACCAATCCAAGGATTGTGTATGTAATGCACAACAATTATTGTCATTCCTTCTTTGTCTATAACAACATTAGAAATTCAAATGACTGTAATTAGACTGAATTACAGATCTGTATCTATACAAAAATTAAAATGAACAATTGTGTGGGCATGAGAGATAAAAAAGGAGTTTTTTTGCAGGACAGTGCAAAAATCAGACGATTGTCTTTTTTATTTATGAGTGGTTTGTCTACTGTGGTTGCGGGAAATCCGCACTGACTTTGCCTTTTTTTCCATTAGATTCTTGAACTAAATCCAGGTGGGGAATTTGTGGGGGAAAGGATAAGAATGTCTCTCTTGAAAGTGGACCAAATTTAATGGAATTATATGGAGAGAAGAAACGTGGGTAGACGGATATTGGAGCAAGCATTGGATTAGGGATGATGGACTTGAAATCCTTGAGACAATCCCACTTTCATTTTTTTGACTTGCCTCAACGACGCAGATTATCATTTTCAAAATTCAAATTTCAAATTTAAATAAAGCCACTACAAAAATGACAATTTCACTTCAAGAGACAAAGGCAATGTAATGGGAGTACACGAGTTAGTTTTCTGTGTCTTCTTTACAAGCATATTCTTCTTTTATTCTTATTCCTTTTGTATGTGTACATATCCTTGCGAACATTTATTATATTTTCATTTGGCCTCTCATTTTTTTCTTGACTTTGCATTCTCTGTCTCTTTCTCCTTCTCATTTTGAAAGATCAAGATAAAGTCCGAGCTTTGTACAAAACAGTTGAGAGGGAAAAAAGAAAGCAAATCGTTGACTTTCACTTTTTCCATATGTAGTTTCCTCATTCCTTTCCCCATTTCATTTTCATTATTTCTCTCTCTCTCTCTCTCTCTCTCTGCTCTATTTTTTACTGCTGTACAAAAAAAAATCTGTATTGTATTGTGTATTACAGTCAACTCAGCATGCCATCAATGACTTTGTAAAATAAAATAAAATAAAGTTGAAGGAGATTTCCACGTTTCCCTTTCAACTTTCAACTTGACTTAATATTGCTCAAGTAGTAGTTAAAATGTGACTTTGACTTTCTCTCTCTCTCTCTTTCTCTCTCAAAACGGAATCTTTCATAGATGAATGTCTCTCTTAGTCTTCAAGTCGTACGATTAGAAAGTATTTCCCTCCATTCAATGACAAAGAAACAATGAGAAAAACTTTTTATGAGAATTATAATGACAAAGGATTCCTCTTCTTCTTTTCCCTCCTTATTCTTCATCATCTGACTTTGACTCGCTTTTCTACACTCCACACCCCTCTCCTTTTTTCTCTCTCTCTCTCTCCCATCTCCTCCTTTTTTCCATTCATTCATACATGACAAAAGACTTTCTCCCAATTCCTAGAAAAAGCGACTAAGGCCACACACTCAAACAAATATGAATTGAGTCAATAATAACCGAGTGTGCAGAGGAATCTTGCAAAGCCGTTCCTTCTCATCTCCTTTCTCTTCCTATTTCTCTCATTACACGTTCCCCATCGTGACAATACACTACAATTCCCAATGGAATGGAAAGGGGAATATTCAAAAAGAACTCACAACTATTTCACCCCCCCTTTCCCTGTACATACTAATGAAATACACAAAGTCACGCTGAATTTACAATTACAATCCATGTAAAAAGGATCTTTCTTCTTGCATTTTTGTGCGTATGTGTGTATGTGTGTGCGTGTGTGTGCATAAGAGCTATAAAAATCCCACGCTTTTTAATGCATGGGGAAGTTGAAACGTTTATTATATTTTTATGCGTGTGGAGTCGTCTCGAGCTGAGATTGTAGATGGAGATACAGATGTAATATATTTTCATAAAGTAAATGTGTGCAGGATTGTAATCAGGATCCTTCTCAATCACAATCATCACTTTCTCTATTACTTAATATAAATCTTGAGTTGGAATTCCCTGTGATATCTGTACTGGGGAAATTTTGTGTGTGTGTGTGAGTGTGGAGTCAAAGGAAAGTGTTGGAGGAGGGGTGACGTGATGATCATGTGATGATTACATTTGCTAGATTTTCTCAAGTTGGATAACTATCTGTATGAGACTAAGAGATTGGAGCATCATGTTGAATGTTAGATGTTGGATGGCGAGAGGGGAGGAGGAAGAAGAAGAAGAAGAAGAAGAAGAAGAGAAATCAAAGAATAAAAGAAAAAATGTATGAAAGCCAAAAAATGAAAGTGAAAGGGGAAAAGCATTCAATTCTCATTGCCTTCGGGGTTCATCGAGAAAGAAAAAAGAAGAAGGGAGAGGAGAGAATGAGGATGAGAATAAAATAAAGGGACTTGAGAGCAGTCGAATGGGATGATGAGAATGAGATGATACGAGCAATTTTCTCATTTTAAAGAGTCACAGACGAAGAAATCCAAGAAAAGGCCAAGATGAAAACGAAACGAAACGAAACGAAGAAAGGAAAGGAAAGAGGGATGGATGGAGAGAAAAAGAAAATTCACATGAAAGAGTTTTTCATATAAAAATCCATCCATTTTTACAGCGTCATCGGAAAGTTTTGAAAAACTTTTTCTTCACCAACTAAAACTCCTCCATTTACATTGATACCGAGAAAGAGAGAGAAAGAAAGACACACACACGCACATTATGACTATGAATGTGAAAATGAATACGCAGACAAAAGGACTTTCTTTATATTGTCTATCTGTGCACAGTTTGTCTGTAAAGATGAATATGTAGATGATTCGGGGATTCCTTGTTCTGGAACCATTGGGACTTTCTGCCCATCTTTGTTTTCCTATATGGTTCGCCTATTTTTCATTCTCACTCATCGTCAGCCTCCATTGCTCAAGGACACTTTCTCAAGCAATTGCTCTTTTCCTTCTTTTCCTCTCTTCTTCAGAAAGGTTTCTTCTTCTCCGTCAACTCCATGCATTTCCATTCCTACAGTCTTTTTCATACACGTAGCGAACGCAAGTGGAGCCTTTGATATGTGTCTGCAAGTATCTGTATTTGTGCATGCTTAAATGCGTTTTGTAATGATTTTAGCTGTCGCCTTTTTTATTCAAAACTACAACTCTCTCATGTTATTACTTTATGACGACAATGAGAATGAGGATGAGAATGAGGCCTGTCATGGAGCTCCAGCCAAACCAACGCCTCAAATGACTTTGAGATTGTCCCGAGAGTAAAGACTGGCATAAAATCTTATGAATTTTTTTCAACCACTCTCAGACAAAGACCGAGAACTTGAACAATTTCGTTGTTTTCATTTTTGTGTAAGTACATGGATTTTGAAGTGCACCATGTCCCATTAATTTTTATATCGAATTAAAATGCAATCCCTCTCCATTTTTCATCTTTCCCCCTCGGACTCAGCAGAAAACTTGATGCATGTTTTTTCAACAGCACAAATTAAAAGCCAAAAACGTAATGGGGATCAATTAAGTATCGACAAATTAAACTTGAATGAAGAAATAACGTACTTAATCTTTTACAATCACTTGAATTCCGTTAGTATTCCTGCACTTGATTTCAAGGGATACGGAAATCGTAGTGGATGGGAAATTAGAAACAAAATCTAATTCAAAATACAGGCTTTTGCTCACATTACAATGGGAAAAGGGAATCATAAAACCGATACAAAGTTATAATGACTTCAAGAGACGACCATGTGGAATGCCGAATGGAATTGAGACTAAAAATCCTCTTCATCTTCATCCCAGATTTGTTTTTGTTTTAATGGCAAATATAAAATTTAGACGGGCTATTAAATGACCGTCAAATTCAGAAAAGGAACACAAAACTAGCACTTAAATTTCCGCATAATATCCTCAAATCTCGAGGACGAGAAGATGCCTTGAACATTGAACAGAAATAGGCTATCAAGCCATAACGTTATTACAGATGATGAAAACATTTGTAGAGGTTTTCCTCCCTCTCTCCAAAATCAAGAACCTAAAAACCCCCCACTCATATTTTACATTGGCAATATTTTGCATTTGAATTTATTGACCCACAAACACAACGACAAGAAATCATCGTATGTATATGCATGTCATGTACATAAATTGTAAGCATATTCCGCATGTAAACTAAAAATAATGATGGTGCTCCCAGGATCCAGAGTACCCGTGATAAATTCCCCCCTCTCCGACATTCAAATACCAGGAAAAATAATCATTTGGGATATGGAATTCGAGAATTCGAAAATTTGGAAGTTCAGAAATTCAGTTTGAATATGTTTTATGGATAAGAAATCTGGAAACAACAGGATTACAATTGCCATCCGGCTAGCTAAAAAAACGAGGAAGGAACTGAAATGAACTGAAGGCTGAACGGAGGAATAATGTAAGAGCAAAAACTCAAATTGCCAAATTGCTCTATTTGCTTTCCTTGTAAACTTAATGGATGGATGTCTTCGTTAGTGGAAGATTTTTTGGGGGAAATTTCGGATACACAAAAAAATACTCTGCAGATTTTTTACGGCATTGGTACCTGGTAGAGGGGAAATCATTTCCCTTTATTCTTTTAGCACCTGTCACCAGGCATTTTTTTTAACATCCGATCTTCTCCTCATGTGTCTTTTTTTTTGATATCCATATAGTTTCAAGGATGGATATTTTTTTGAAAAAAGGCGTCATCCGCATGGTTCAAGTTCCACCATCAAATGTGGATGATTAAATACATTAAAGTTTCCTTACATAAATGCCAAAAACCTTGGAAGGAAAGCCATTGAGGGAGGGGAAGAGTAATGGGGAAATTGCCTAAGGAGCTCGCATATTTTCCTCAGAATTCTGAAGTGTGCGTTGCCTCCAAGTTTGACTAATAGATGCAACTGGAAAAACATACATACACAAAGTTAATAGTGGAAAACGAGAGAGGAAATGAGATGGGAAAAGTGAAAGGTTGTATGACATCCGGTCGGTTCATCAAAAATCTGGGATCTCTTGAATGTCGAATCTTTTCCCATTCTTCTTCTTATTCCCTCACTCTCTGTCTGCATTACTAAGTCTGTTGTCCCCATCTCCACTCCTCCAAAACTTCTCCCACTTTTTTTGCTTACCTTTGACTTTCTCTTTCTCTGCCACCCTTTTGCTTTTCTCTTTGCGCCCGGCATGCTTTTCACTTGTCGACAATGACTTGGACATGTGCAACCATCTCAAATGATAGAGTGATTAAAAGTCAGCTTGTGGACTTTGAGAATGTTCAACTTTCAAACTTTCAAGAGACATATACTAGTGCACTCCAAGCTGATACTTTCTTCACTGTCCCAGATATTCCATGCATTTTCTATCCATTTTGTTTCTATCCCACATAAAAGTCAGGATCCCAATAAGTTGTTCACCCTTTTCATTTACTATGCCTAATACACGTCCGTGCAGAGAAAGCAATCTGGACTTGCACAAGAAGAAGAAGAAGGAGAAAAAGAGCAGAGAAATCCAATTCTCAGAATCTGACTTGAATCCTGCTATTTTTTTGGATGTTGGCGAGTGATGGGGAAGGGAAAAGAGATGCTAATCGAAATCAACACCGCAGAAAAGGGAAAGTCTTCTGGGACTCTTGTGAGCTAAATAAAATCGACCTTATCCCTCTCCCTTCAACTTGCAACTTGTAACTTGTCTTCTCTCCCTTTTTCCACCAATCACCAGTCCAGATAGCCTCAAGTTGAGCTTTGAGAAACACGAATAAGAAAGAAAAAAGAAGAAGAAGGAGGCTACAACTAGATTTACAATCTAAATCCAAATTCGAGTACCAACTTCTAGCTAAAAAAAAAGTACAAACTACTTTTGAAACCACATTCAGTATGGAGGAGAGAGAGAGAGAAGGACAATCACCGCTCTGAGCTGACGGCAAACGATAAGTTTAAGTCTTTTATGTACGTATATCTATATGGTACAAAATACTCTATCTGACTTTGGTGGTCAGATAGGAGAGACCCTGGAAAGTAGGAAGTAGGAAATTTGTTGAATTTTGTGGATTTAGGGAGTGAAGAGTGAAGAGTGACAATTCAAGTGGTCTAACTTTAATATTGCATGATTCAATCTATTTGGATACAGCTAGTTTGAGGGAAACGGCTCATTTGATAGGATTTGCATCTGGAAACTACATACAGTTTTGGTGCAGGGCAGAAGTTTGGATTGTGTGTCTAGGACGTCTAGGTAAACTACTCGATACGATATGTATGTTCTATGTAATGACTAACATTTTCCCGTTTGTGAATGTTGGGAAGCGAGCAAAAGGAAAAATGGAATAGTGAGGGATATTTACTTATATTCACATTGTGCACCACACTGCTGCGGAGTCCACGTGTGTGTGTGTATATATATGAGAAGTTGCTCGGATGTAAAGACGACGAGGAGAAAAGTTGCAAATTGAATTTCAAACCGTCCTGCTTCAAATCGGTTATTGCTTGTGAGAGATCCCGAGACTTTCTGCAGAAGACAGCTAAACAGTCGTTTGGCTTGTTTTCGGCGCCATGGTCCTCACCAGACTCTCCCCCTCTCTCTCTCTCTATCCTTCATTTTATACATATCATTTGGTTTAGAACTCCGACGACTCATCGTCAGTTTCTCTCTTTCCCTTTTCCTCCATTCCCATTTTATCCTCCCCACACTTTCATAGTACAGTACGGACTACGTTACAGCTGTGGATATTATTATTATTATTACGGATATTACGGGCTTCGTAAGACTGCATTTTCATTGGGCAACTTTCTCCTTCCCGACTCCATTTCCATCCTATCAACATTGCTACATAACATGCAAAAGTACAGATATATCCATGATTTCGTCTAAGAAAAGACAAAATGTGTGTAGACACGTGATTTGTCTTCAACTTGAGCTAAATGATGATCGTCTATGAATTGATCAAGAGGCTTCAAAAAATTCTCCCCATTCCTTTTATCATGCAATATCATCAGTGTTTTTGAGTTCGTGTTCCAGAATAATTCTTGGAGAACGAGACAAAAAATGTCTCGTTCCCATTGCTCCTCTGCAAGTCTTGAACTGAAAAGAGACGAACAAACAAAGTCTCATGCGAATGGTGCATCATATTCAACCCCTATATAAATTCTTGAAGAAATCCTTTAGAAGACAATTACTGTTTGATAAAGTACGATACAACACCCGCATTATTCTTGTACACGAAAAAATGCATCGCTCGTCCTTTGAACCTTTCCACTAGACGATAAGCTAGGATGAGAGGAGAACGGTGTTCAAAGGATAAGTTAGGTACGTGTTGCATTACAATCAAAGCTTCACATGATCTGGTTCAATACGATGCTTGTTTTTTGCTTCAACTTTCTCCGGTTTAGTTTTTGAGTTCAACTCAAAAACGGCCTGCACTTATTCGTGTTTAACGGTGAATGCAGGTTCCTTTCGGGTGAAAAGTGGAGAAGACTGGGCCAATGTAATGGAATGCAATGAGATGAGGATGGGTAGTAAGTCCACCGTGATACGTGTTTAGTGCAGTGGAAAAGAAGCCAAGAAGCTATAAAGCAACGGGGAGAAATAGTGAAAGTATAAATTGTGCCTGTGAACCCTCAGCCATAGTTTCTACTTTCATTTGGAATCGTTGAAATAAAGTAAGGGGAGAAACTCGAGCAGAATCAAATGCATAACACTTGAATCAGAAATGGGCGGAGACTCCATATAGGAACAGTCACACAAGTATAAGTTGATGTTAATAGTTCAGGTTCAAGACGATGCTGAGATTCAGATTGAGAATCCAACTTTCTTCTTTTTCGCTCTCTTCTTTACCTCCTTCGTCTCTACGTTAAATTCTACGAGTCAAATCTGGGTTTCTACTTTCATTTCGTTTTGTATAATATTTTACATTTTTATACTCCACGTCTATCTGCCTCACTACCCCTGTCTGTATCTCTTCTCTACATACATATATATCTGCACAGGAATTTTTTGAATCACGCGTTTTCTCCACATAAGTACTTATCTTTTTTGTGCCATACATGTGGAAGAGATAGACAAGCGAGCAAAGGCTTGAGCGCAGATATACAGAGAGATATGCCAAAAGCCACATTGTAAGGTTTTGCGTTTTCTCTATGAGCTTTCTTTTGGTTTTACTCCCTCGCTTGCTCTCTCTCTCTCTCTCGTATTCTCTGTCTCTGTCCCTTTTTACTTTCCCCTTAATAGTTGAATGTGATGTAGAAGCCACGAGTCTGCTTTCTTGTTCTCTTTCTCTCTTGCAACGACTCCTCTCATGAGTTGCTTTCGCTTTTTATTATGTCACCGTAATTCACGGTAATGCTCGAGCATTGATGTCGAGAGGAGCGTCTCAACGGGCTCCCGCAAAGAAAGCACCATCATCCAGCCCGAAAAAGATCATAATTTCCATTAAAATGAATGCTTCGTAGTATACATAACATATCCATGTCCGTACACATTCTCTCTCGTTCTCCCATTCACAACCAGAAATGTATACACAGACATCTTTTATATCTTCCCTTCTTCTTATTCTCATTCTCATTCTTCGTCTTCTTGGTCTTCTTTACCTCGTTTTTACTATTTATTTGTCTGCTTGTGTACAAACACCCAGATCCCACATCCACATGCCCAAAGGATGAGTTTCATTCCCTATAATTCTATATTCTTGTTTTTCTCATTCTCATTCCACAAAAAAAAGTATTCCCTTTGTTCCTATTATGTATTATTAAGTATGGCTAGAACCCACACTGCTTCTCCCCGCTTTCTCCCAGTCTTGAGCATACTTAATGGATCCTAATGAAACTAAAACCTGTCAACCCACATACGAATTACGAGGATCCAATGGATACGGATGCATTTCACTCTCTTTTCCTCGCTCCATCCAATGTACATGAGAGTTTGGAGCTCATTTTTTTTTCACCGGATTTTGAGGTCAACTCATTATATATGTTGTATCCTTCCACAGGGAAATTTAATACGTCACACAATTTCTAATATTGTTACACGCCTTGAGCGTCGTCACACCGAGCTTTTCCCGTTCTACCATTGAAGGCTCGATATTTTTGTACTGAACATTTCAAGTCGTATTTTTAGTACAAAATATTGCGTCGTGAAACTGGTAGAATTGTACGAGGATTCTTTTTATATCCGTTAAAGTTTCAATTATAAGCTGCATCAGGATCAGGAACGTTCTAATCAATGAATTTGACATGAAATATTTTTTTCAAAGGACATTTTGTATAGAAAGTTTTTTTTGTGCGGGGATATTATGGAAGAAGATGGAAGATGGAACTGGAATTGACGGTCACAATTGAAGTGAAAGGAAGGAGTAAAAAAAAGGAGAGGAGAACCAGAGCTGAAGTCAAAGAGGCAAAGGGAGGACAATGTACGATGTACGACGTAACCTGAGACGTTGGACACAAGCAAGAAAGAGAGTGAGAGACAGAGAGAGAGAGAAAGTACCAAAGTGATGAAATATTTGAAGACGGAAGTGGGTCGCCTATTGGCGAACAAATTGTGATGGCTTTTCTTTGAAATGGTTTCATATTTGTGTGTGCAGGAGATCTTCTATATACAGGAGACAAGAGATTCCTCCCATTGTCCACTTCAATTCTTCCTTACTATCGTCACTGACACTGGTGGTGGTGCTGGTATGGGTGCTCACACACATTGGTGATCGTCTTGGACTAAGCTGAGCTGGTCAAAGAGTCTGAGAAGACTGAGAAAGAAGAGAGAGAGAGAGAGAAAAAAAAAGAGCTGAGAACCAAGGAATCCAGAGCCAAGAGCCAAGTTTGTTTAAAAGTATAAAGTGAATTTCACTTTTGGATTTTATGAGTTTCGAAAGGTATTCCATAGCCAGGCTCCCACACGCACACAGACTGTGCGTGGACTCTTTCTCCTCGTATGATCATGGTTTCGAATAGAATACAAGTGACTTGAGTAGTTCAATGACAGTTTAAATTGCACATAGAAAAAGTGCTAGCGCTGCTTTCACTCTCATTCAAAGTGATGATAGCATTTTATATCCTTAGAAAAATGTGTGTGTGTGTGTGATCGGGTGTATCTCATTTCGTCTTGATAAATTTTCTGTTCTATCTGTGTAAAGAAAGGGAACTGTCATAGAAACTAGACCTAGTATGTAATAGGAAAATATTTGGAGTAGTAGTAGTAGTCACCCAAGTTCTCCTCTTCATAGGCCATTCTTCAATATTATATCTGTATGTTTGACTTCGATTAGAATGCAGAATAAGGAATGGCTCTGTATCTTACTGTCCCTTTTCTATTCTCTGAGCTTTTTTTCCATTCTGGATCTGGACACATCCCCGAAAAAAACGATCACATACATATAGAACAAGATGGACTTGAATTTCAACTTTTTTTTACTTTTTTTTTTACTTCAACTAAAGACGAGAAACGGAAGACCAACGACTAAGAAACGTCCAAGGAAGAATAACAAATAACGAATAGGAATAACCAAGGTACTTCTACTTCAAATAGCCCACACACACATGGATATCCACATCCTCACACACACACGCACACACAAACACACGAGCTGAACATGAACCATATAAATTTTACCATTGAGTAAACCCATAAACAGTCCAGGAACATTCTCCTTGCAATAAATCTTTAGGAAAAACTCGTTGTCGACTTGGTCTTCGTCGTTGTTGTAAAGAGAAGCCATTTTCGACAGAACTTGTATCATGCTTTGGCCTTCCTTCAACTCTTGCCATAACTCGTCTGGGTATTTACGAGTAAATTCCTACAATTTTCTATCGCTAGTCTCGTTCCTTTTCTCTATTCTTCCTTCCCTATCCTATTTCTCCCGATACTCTTACTCTTACTCACCTCCACATCCCACCTCCCCCCAAAAACCTGAAAACTAGGTAAAGCTTGTCTATGAAGAGGAATGGTAAGTGGTAAGTGGACGTTTGTGTGTGGAAACTCAAGTTTTAAGTGAAAGCAAAGGGAGTTGGGGAAAGGGAACGAGGGAAAATCTCTCTCTCTCTATCTCTCCCTTCCAAAGTCTTATTTTAGTTTGTATCCAAGGGACGTCAGGAGAGAGTGGCTGAGTTAGTATATACGTGTGTGTGTTGGTCTCAACCTCAGAAGATTTAATAATTATAAAGTTTGGCGCAACTTTAAATGATTTCCATGTTTTGTCAATCTATATTTCCCCCCTGTCCAAATTTATGGTTCTCATTTAGCGCATTTCCCTTCACCTCAGACGAACCGTTATTTATACGTTTCAACCAACCAAGTTACTCCTTGTACAAAATTCTCTACTTGGATATACTTTCTCATGTTTGTTGTCCTTTCCATTTTCTTTCGAGCCTCAAGTTGATGGTGACAACACAGCAACAGCTCAAGTAAAAGCAACAGAAACGAGTTTATTCCCGCTGCGTATAAATTCTACACACTTTCACTCATATCTGAGAGCGTAGTGCATGGAAATGGAAAGGGAAATGGAAAGGGAAAGTTAAAGGTGGCGGACTACACTGAACAATATTTAGCCTTGAGTATCTTACTTACATACATGTATATACATTGACAAAATAGAAACGTTATATAGATCTAGACGAGGAAGAGGACTCGACGTTGTCCACATCCAAATTTAGAAGAGTTACCGCTCTCCATACACACACAAAACTTGTACACACATAAGTAAAATAAGTAGCTGGGACTGAGAGGAAACCCCTAAACTTTATGAGGGCATCCTCTCTTCTCCAAGACTCGAATCCAATTACTTACTTACGACTATCGACTACCTCAAACTTTCTCATGAGTCATCATCATCATCTTCCCCGTCTTCCTTTTCCTTCCATCCTTCTGGTTAGTCTGCTCTCCTGCTTCTGCTTCATTTTATTTTGGTGGTGACCTCGTGACGCAATTCTATCATCGCCTAATTCATTGTCACTTTACGGTTATTTTGTTTCTATAAAAATCCTCCAGGGATTCATCCACATATTCCACATGGTTTTTCTCCTGTCATTTGTTCCCGCTTGCTCCATTGTCCTCTATTTTTTTCCTTCTTCTTCTCGAGACATTATCTCAAATCTGTAGACTAGTACTATTGACGCATGCCGCACAAGAAAACCCGTCAAGAAATCCATGTGCCCATCCATATATCATCTTTTATGACCCTTTCCTTTCGTTTGTCCTTCATAAAAATAATGTATAAATTGATTTTTGTCTCCGTCGGGCCAACTCACACACGCACACAATACTCTCTCCACATTGAAAAATCACAAACAACAAAAGGTGAATGAACAAATCCATGGAAGAAAACGTCTGGGAACATGAAATACAATAAAAAAACAAAACAAGGAATGTCACAAATTATTTTCTTTCTCCGCGCTACTTCTTTTTTTCTCCATAATATATAATTCAAACATTTAAATTCTGCTGATGGTTGTGGATTTTGGATTTGGAAGTCTACAATTCAAAAGGATATGGCGAGATTATAATGGAAAACAGAATATTAATCCCAGTTGCACTTGAGTCCCGACTAAAGAATAAGAAAGCGAGGCGGAGTGAAAGAGAGAGAAAGTTTGGATTATTTGGCAAAGTAGACTTTTATTGAAATTCACTAGGGATGAGTTTGCATAGTGAGAAGAAGGGGGGGGGGGGAACTTGAGATACCTTGACGGTGATGGTACACACATTTACATACAGACAGGACTCATTAAAACTCGCATATAGTTTTCCTCAAACGATGAACCAAACAAAAAGAGGGAAAACAAAGAAAGCTTTTTAGAAACGGCAACAACGAGAAAGAGAGAAAGAGAAAGAGAGAGAGAAAAGGAGAACCAACAACATTAACGTCTAATGAGCTTCGTAAATGTCTCCACTGTAATTTGATAACATGGTGATTATACAATTAATTATTGAATTTTTGTTCTCTCTCTCTCTCTCTCTCTCTCTCTCTCTCTCTCGCTCTCGCTCTCGCTGCACTTTGCCTTGTCCTTTTTATCTCTGTCATTGAGAAGGAGAAGGAGGAAGACATATGAAATACGCGAGTGCAGTCACCAGTTACAAAGTTTAACTGTGAGGAGGACAGTTTTGTTTTGAGGGAAGGAATAAGAGTAAGAGTAAGAATTAGTCGAATGACAATGAGACAGTGAAAGTGAAGGAGGATATGAATGACTTGAGAGAAAGTGAGAGAAAAGGAGACTTGCATTCTTCTCTCAAGTCTCAAGTCTCAACTCCAAACTCCACACATATTATACGCTGTAGGATAGAATACTGATGAGACGAGACTGTAGGCGACGAAGTGGAAATTGGAAATGTAAAGGAAAAAAAGATTCTCAAGATTTCCACTCAAAGGAAAATTACATATATAGTATATATACGAGAACAACAGCAACAGCAAGTCCTTTATTGAATTCATACAATCCTTGAAAAATACAAATAGAACTTAACTGCTTTCACCAGCATACAAAGGAAATGCTCAGATGATAATAGACAAGGAGACAAAGACATTGCCAAAGAGGATGAGTCTTGGGGAAATTAACAAGTCCTCGCTGTTTTATTCCTTCCCCCTTCATCACAACAACAACAACAAGAGTCGAATTTCTTTCACAAATAATCCTCTGACATCTACCAGCGCGCTTGAGGAAAACCTCTCTCATTCCATTTTCTCGGGGGCAGACAGAGCTGCTTTCTCCTGCTTTCACCACGAGTCTTCCGAGCTCTCTATTTTACCAATGTGCTTCCCTTGAAAATGTAAAGAGGGCATCACAACCGTCAAATAATGTTTTGAACAGGGACATGCTATTTCTCAAGTATTTCAAGTAGCTTGAGAAATATTTCTTACATTGAAAATGTGAACACAAGCGGCACTTGCGATTCTGAATAATATTAAAACCAATGTCAAGCCGATAGGATCTCATTTTCTGGAAACAAAAAGTCCTTCATTGTTGCTTGAGATTAAAAATCGTTTGAACTTCCGCTTGATGGTTAGTCGAATAGGAAAAATTAATGGAACCAACGAGGATGGAATCCGGGCTATAGGAAAATGGAATAGAAACATTTATGTATATTTTATCATTTGAATTGGAGTATTTCCGTCCTGAATTATTCTACTCTACAATCGTCGGGTTTTGTTCAAGTTCCCCTCCCTGTTTTTGTGTTTTTCCTCTCCTTCCAGTCATGAATAAAGTAAATGGAGGCATAAAGGTCATAATCATATTACAAGAGATTATCGGTAGACAAGGATGTAAATGAGAGATATTTCTCCTCCACTTAATTTCTCTTAATATGTTTTGTATGTATTTGATTTGAGGGGAGAGAGAAAAAGGAAATCCCGTGCTTCCGATCCATAAATATCTCCATCGTATTTATCTCTAGTCCAGGAAAAACAGGATTTGTATACATTTAGCAGGAAATGAGGATAAAATATCCATGAGAACATTCAGCTAAACATGAAGGAAGTCATTTTTTTCATATGTATTTTCCCCTCCAATTGTGGAATTAAGTTTTTAGACTTTGGTCTTCAATAATTTTTGGATTTACTTCATATGCGGTGGAGCTATTTAAAAATGTGTACTGTTAGGATGTGGCAGAAGATATAGTCGTCGTCTACATTTCTACTTTTCTACAGAGTTCAAAATTCGAATTTGTGTGGGGTTTTTTGTGTTTTCGGAAGGACTTGTCGAAATCATCAGAAGGACGTTTCAAATACATCATAATGAGCTTTACTTGACGTAACCAGAGTCCTCGTTGGGATCCGTCTGAGGTTGAGTCTTTCAATCTAAATGTGTACATTTCCTATTTGCATATCGATGCGTGTGTCTCTCTCCCTGCGTATGAGGGAACATCGTGAAAATGGCAATTGGCAAAAGGAACTTTTTTCCCCGTTGAATCCAAGCAATAAATAACTCGGATCCATTGAATAGGCTTTAGATTTCTCACTCTCAACAGACCAACAGCAACAGTCTCAACCCTTGTTTTCTTTCAACTTGAAATCTTTTTTTTTTGCAACTTTCTCTCTCTCTCGCTTTCTCTCTGTCTCTCTCTTTCTCTGCGTATTTTATAGACTTCTAAACTCCAAACTAAAATACTTCATAGTGTAATATAACTTACATGGGAACTCTATACTAGAAAAAAAAACGAAATCTCATACATTTTTTCCTTTTCGGCTTTCGACTTTGGAGTCAAAGAAGAGAAAGGGAAAGAGAGAGGGAGAGAAGGGGAAAGAAAGTGGGGAAAGTGCAGATAGAAAAGTAGTAAATTGCTTTCCTATCACTTTCACATATCTAACAATGTGCCATAAACTATAAAGACGATAATATTAGACAATTCACAGTACAAGAAAGTAGAAGTGGAGAACTACAAGCATAGTGCAAAAAAAAACCATCACGCAATTCCATGTCTATACCACTTGCCTTGAACATACTTGCATTTACAACCCGCTTCCTCTGCACATTCTAGATATTCCTGTTCCTGATCTTATTTTGTATTTTCTACATACAGAGCGAGAGAGAGAAGGAGAAGTCAATTTTAAAGTTTTTAGAATCTCACACGCATTTAACTTTGACAAAACAAAGAAAAGTCGTCCTACACGCAGGGGATCACTCAATTCAACTTTGGCAACATGAAGAAGTCAAATGGGAATGAGAAAAAGAAAAAGAGATACAACAGAAACCGGGAAATGAGGAGGAAAGTCTTTCAACTATTTTGACTTTTTGAGACCATTCCTTGCGCACATTTTACTGTGAGGTAAGGCTATGAACAACTAACCACTTTCATACACCTACATTTTGACAACTACCAATATGTTCGTCACATTTTCAATACATTTTTGACGCACATCAGCTTCTGCTTCTGTTTCTACCCCTTGAAAACATTTGAAGAGTGCTATTTGTTCCTGGCCATAATATTTTCAGGGGGGATTTAAAGAGGTTTGTTAATTGGAACGAGAATTTGAAACGGAAATACGGTTTATCTTACATCATGACTTAGGAGCAGAAAAATACGATGTAGAGACGAATTTAAACATGGAATTCTTGCTCTGGAATATTCCAAACTGACCCAGATCAAGTCTGAAAAAAGCGCAAAGGGAAATGGTATTTGTATTCTAAGTTATAATTTTCAAATACAGTAGTATTTTGGTTTATATCGGCAATGGTCCATTTCAGATTTAAAGGAATTGGGATGTCTGACGGAAGAGAACATGTACATTGTACGTGAATGCAATAAGACAATGGGGGTAATACACTGTGAAGGTATTAGGATGTTACATTGTATTTGATACGAACAGCTGGAAAGCCAAAAAGCTGGGACTTTCTGTAGAAGGGAAGAAAAAAAATAGGGAAAAATTTTACTTTATTTAAGGTCGACAAGTCTCTGTTGTCTAGAAAGGCTCTTCTCGACCAGATTGAAATCATTGATTGTTTTCCACTGTTTACCAAAGTTTCGACTCCATTCGCACTCACCAACTTACGTTCGTTTGCTTTCTTCTTAAACAATAATGCTAAAAGTAGGAGAGAAAGAAAGAGAGCGAGAGAGAGAGAATGAGAACTTGGGAAAGCGGTCCAGCACCAACTCCCAACTTTCAATCTCCTCAATGTTGTGTAGACCCCAATCAAAATAGATATTTTCTCCTCTACTTTTTCTTCCTTTCTCTACTTTCCAGCTGCTCTTCTTCCTACTCTTCGTCTTTGCCTTGTTCTGCTGCTACTCCGCTTTCCCTTTTCTGTTGGGATGAAAGTGACCACAAAAAGAGTGTATTAAGTGCTTTTATGTATTCATGTGATGGTGTAGCCATTTGATTTTCTAGACACCGGCTGTTTGTTCTTCCGAACATATATACACACACACACACAATTCAATGCCAAGTAATGCAATGCAACGAAGTGCAATGCAATCTCTCACCGTCCATGTTCAGTACCAAATCCCAATGCATATACAAGGAGAGAGAGAGAGTGGGAAGCCCATGTGTCATAGTTGAATTGCTGTCGGCTGTCGCCATGCAATAATTCTAAGTCTGTAATTTTTACTCATTCTCAAGAGACAAGAGACGTTTTTCCTTTTTCATCCGGGGAGGACTAGTGGATTCTCTTGTATGACTGCATCATGATGGATGAGCTCACCAAATTCAATTTGAATCATAATTTGAAATTGCTTTAATTCTACAGTTTCTTCAACCATTCCTTCAGATTTCCGCATTGCATGGTGACCAATCGTAAACCCTTCGTTTTTGTAACTTAGGCGGACAGTCTGGCTTCTATGTAAAAATGATGGTTTCCCTCAATACAGGAAAAGTTTTCTGTATCTTCTTCTTCTTTGTATGCACTTGAAAACTGGGAATTCGGTTAGTTAAGTTACTGTCAAATAAATGCAACATACAATTTTACGATGACTCATAGTTTTATCAGTATTCAGACATTTTATTTTCCGTTTGAATTTCCGAATAACAACAAACATTGAAAAGAACATTGTTTTTTCGAATATTTCACATGTTTATATTTTAAATAGTATTTCGAAAATGTGAAGGAGTTTGTTTTTGTGTTCACAGTTCAAGGTGAAGTTAATAAATACAGCTTGAGTTGAGTGTGACAATACTCAACTATTGCGTTTTCTTATCCTTAACGTTAGTAAATAATAATCAATAAATATTATTACGTAGTCTAGTATTTAAATGTAGCGTATAGATTACAGTACGGTACGGAAACAAGTATTTCTGTCTAATTTCTTTATAATCGTAATAAAGTTTCCTTTGGTTTCATTCATATTTAGCTCTCATATCTTTCCTCGTTTAATTAATAATTATCGTATGTATTTATTTACGAATACTCAGAGTAAATTCATCATACATCACTGTACACATTTCATTTCATTATTCCGCACTCCTCATTGCACAACATTCTTCCCAGTTTCAGCTCTAATTCCCCTTCTATTTACAAAAAAATGTACATTTTTATCAAAACATCAGAGCATGCGGACTTCTGTCACAGGATACAAAGCGTTTTCTTTATGTATCATTTCCTTGTTAAATGAAATGACTCACTGTACTACTTGAAAACGCCTTCAAAGCATCAACTGGAAACATGTAAAACATTTGGCTAAATTTAAATGACGAGATCAGTCGCAACAAAAATCCAAATTGAAACCGCAAACATTTTAAAGCTCGTTTCGTTTTGAGTAAATAACAGTTCATATTTAATATTCCCTTTTATCGAGAGTCCTTATCTTTCCTCATGTTTCCTCCAAAACAAATCCACAGGAAATTAATATTTGTTCAATCTCTACGGAATTTCACAATCTAATTAATGAATAAATACAAGTACATACTTCTTATGAATATTATTTTTACATTTGGGCGTATGAAAATCGCATTTGTTCGCGATTCGCGATAGCACCAAAAAATGAACGGTAAGGATTTGTTTCTTGCATCTATACATGACATACACTAAACTCATACTGCTTCCTACTATCTACACATGTACAACAATTCCCTTCCTCTGGAGACATAACTTATCAATAAATACATATCGTACACATGATCATTTGTATCAACTTAACGGTTAGTCGTAGAATTCCTTTCTCTTTTCTTTGTGTTGTATCTGCAGTTTTGTACTGTCGCTTGCAACAGCTTACAAATCATTTTCCATCTCTCTCTTTCACAATATATCAAAAAAAACCCGACGCCTAAATGTTATTTTAATCTCATATTTACGGTATACTCAAAAAATTACCAACAGGTTCATCAGTTATTCTTACATCCTTACATATTATCATATTATATAAGAAAGTACAGTCAAGCAGTTGAATCTATGAAATACCCTCAACCCTGACTTACTCTTTAACCCTAATCCTAATTCTAATATGTATTAAACTTATGTTATTTCCAGGTCCTCACTAATTCACACGCACACTCACACCTCACACAATGAATGATCCGAAAATATTCTTATTCATCCTGTATATTTTTCGCTCATGCATCCTCATTCACTGTCCCTATTCATTTAAATTATAGATCTGATTACATTCTTCTCCTTGGATTTGAATTAGTGAACTAATTCAGAACATTATTCAACTCAATTACTGTACTGGATTTTTTTTACAAAACTATATACTATAAATGAGTATGCGATGAAGGAAAGATTTATTTGTTGTGGGCGTATGCAGTTCAAAGGGTTCATTTACAATCATAATGGTTGTGGACTTTAAATATCAATTAAACGTATCCCTAATTGCCCTGAAAAAATACAATAAAACACAAAAGATATAGGCTAAAAATGTTGAAATATTCTACACGTTCATGTACACAAAAAATAATCCGTCATATAGTAATTGTTATTGTTTTGTTTTTTTAATGTAGTTTTGTTCCGAGAAAACTCGGTGTGGACATGTGTGGACTTGAAGCTGTAGCTGTATGAAGTGAATGCTATCATTTAGTTTTAGTTCCCTCAGTGCAATTACCTATATACGAATCCAATATGTAATAACACGAGAGCATTTGTATACATTTATGCGTGGAGAAATACGAATACGAATAGGAATATATGAAAATGGTGTGAAGAACAATAAACTTTACATGTGGAATTGGGATGATTGTGATGAAGTAGTGCGCGAGTGTTATGGGCTCGCGATAAGAGACAGAGAGAGCGAGAGAGGAGAGAGCGAGTGTAGGGATAGCTGGAACTTGTGGGAGTGCGTGGAGTCAAAATATACTAACGATTTCATGTCAACGACGGCAGCATGTGAATCCAATCCAGAGAAAATTTGTCCAATGATGACGGGGGTGATATATCACATTGGAATCAGTTCAAACCTCCAATCTGTGATCTCGATCCTGCTTGATTCTCTCTCTCTCTCTCTCTCTCTTCTGAATGAGGTTACATACAGTGGATTTGTGAATTCGTGGATTCGTCCTCATGTATATGTTTCCCCTTTGGAATCCACACAAACACGTCATAAACTTACGCACTAATGCCCTCCCAACAACTCACTCTCCTCAATCAACACCACACATGCTGGGAAATCATAGACCAAAAAGTTTGAGTTTTCCTCCATTCGCATCATTCGATTCCGGCCCCCATTTACTTCTCGCGTGTACCTAGAGACAAAAGGACATGGACTTTACAAATTACATTACACATTCTAATTCACACACACACACACAACTGGATTAAGTTAAAAGTCATCAAATTCACATGAGCCCGTGCTTGGAATCATGGACATTTATAACATTTATCAATGGCAAGTTTCCATGCATTGTCAAGTCAGGTGTGGGGAAAAGAAAGCTCAACTTTTCACATTATCACACAAATATAATTGAAAGTCACACTTTATATGGATTCATATCGGAATTTGTAAGACAAAAGAATGAGGAATTGTAATAAGGATTAAAACTACACACAAACTACAAGTATGTGGTAAATTATTATCAAATACGTACTTGTATTGGTGAATGTTGTATTAGTGGGTAGTGGAAGGGGAGGTGGTTGGGTGGGTGGGTGGGTGGGATGGTTATCGCTCACTTAGATTTGAATTTGAATTATCCTGAAGAAACTGGAACTGCAGAAGGAGAAGAAGCACCATCGTCCCCACTCTGATCGTTGTAATGGAACCAACCAATTTCCCTATTAAAATTTATTACACAACCAATAGTTAAACTGGCGAGAAGACGAAAGAGAAAGTGAGTGAATGAGTGAGTTAATGCGAGGGAAAGATGAGTTTTACTTGACGATGAGACGAAAAGGACGACTAGTTAACTCATGTGAATAAGGAGACTGATACTATCGATTTAATCCAACTCAACTCAAGCTCATTAAATCCACCAAACAAACTTTAGGTTTGCCTTTAGACTTTACTAAAGCGTTCACTAAAATGCATAAAGGATGCTTTCTACACTTTCTCAAGGGTGCATTTGCTTCTGAAAATACGATCAAGTTGAAACTGCAAGAAAAACTGTTCATACTGATAGTTTATTATCAGTCTCCGAGCAATTTGGAATTGTGACGTTTTAAATTGAGTGAAAAGACATTGCCGTGTGTGTGTATTTTTCAAGCAGTGAAAGTTATAATCTGGGATATCGATCCTAATCGTATTCAGTTTTTTTTGTGTACAGGCCTTTCCCCAATCAAATTCAAATTCCCCTTTGTGTAGAATTTCAACTGTTGATACGATGCAATGCATGGGGGATTATTTGTATAGAAATTGGCTGTGAAACCTTGGAAGAGCTCGAGAGAGCACATGAATCCGATACAACACAATGGAATGATGATGATGGGGAAACGAACGAGGATAAAGGAGCAGGTACCTGGAGGAAAGAGAGTTCATCATGTTTGAAGCTTCTTCTGAAACAATGTGGAATGGGATGAAGGGAAAGAAGTAGAGAAAGGAGAGAGTTGCAAGTTTTATTAGAGCTAAGTGTTTGGAGGAAGTGGGAGAAAGGGTGGTTGCATCTAATAACTAATATGATTATCAAGAGGGGGAAAGGAAGGCTTGCAATGATTATCCTGAATCTTGATATGTGATACATAGTCGCCGAGTCTTTGAGCCGGATCGTCTCGTGTGGAGTGGAAGTGGCTCTTGGGTGAGTGAGTCATTATTAACATGTTTATGTGTAAATAGCTCAGGACTCTCTCTCTCTCTCTCTCTCTCTCTCTCTCTCTCTCTCTCTCTCTCTCTCTCGGCGAGAGAGGAAGCCTGACAACGTCAAGGACAAACACAATGAAAATTTACTTGGCCAACTTTCCTTGAGAATAGAGTGCTCACTGTGTAGATTCCATTTATAAGAGAAGAAAGTAGAAAGTTTCCTTTGGAACGATGAGAGTTTTTATTGGGGGAAATGTATAGGAAATGAGCCAAATTTCATGGAGCATAAAAGTTGTCTAATTTATAATTTACTAATTTACTCTATTTACCGATTCTTAAGGGATCCCCTATCAAAGTCTAATCTCCAAGGGATTCAGTCACCAAACTAAAACCTCTTTATACACATAGAATTTACAGTAATTCACAAACTTCAAAACTAAACACTCAACACTCTTTGAATGGCTGACAAATTACGATTGTAATACAAAACACAATTCTATAAATTCACGATTGCATAGTGTAGACAAATGTTAAGAATAGACAATGGACAATTACCTGGGAATGAAATAGAACTTGCTCCATTTCGATTTCCATAGCCGGAGGCCGTGGCTCGTTTGGTGTTAGAATACAAATCCCGTTTAAATTCATTAGAGAATTTTGTAAAATTGTAAATGGCGGCGGCACATTGGATACGGATTTTTGGATTTTCGGATTTCTTGCCAATGAAATGACTCTCATTCAGGACGATTTGTATTTCCGCCCTCCGGCTCTCTAATCCAAAGGTCTTATCACTTTCATTGAGGACTTTGATGAGTGGGAACTGCTTAAATGTATAGTCCAGCTAAAGTGTCAAGAGATGCAGAAAAAAAGTGAGGGTATAAAAAAAATACGTCCAGTGTCCATCCAAAAGTATTCCAATGCCACCAAGTCCAAGCACACCCCGTTTTATTTTGAGTCCAAGTTCCAAGAAGTGGCAGCGTCCAAGAAGAAGAAGAAATCGAAAGAGAGAAGAAAAAAATAAATGACAGTCATTATACATACAGAGCAAAGCGACTCTCTCTCGCCAGAATGTTCAAGAAACCGAGAGAAACTGCCTAATCCTAATGGTAATTGTCTTTGGGAACAACTCAACTCAGACTGTTCCCAATGACAAATTCCTCTTTTAAAAAGGTAATCTTGTGAGAGTGAGGCTTTCTCTTTCTCTCTCTTCTCTCCACACAATAGACGAGGGAACTCATTGTTGGCCATCGCAAACATTTCCTCAGCTTCTCGACCACCCTTAAAATCTATTTTTCTTTAAATCATCCAGAGTCAGAGCACTCACGCATACGCACTTGTGTAGGCTCGAGAAACTGACCTCATATCCTTTCTCTCTCTCTCTCTCTCTCGCACTCGTCTTTTACATCTTTCATTGTAAATGTTATGCTCATAGTCATACAGCAGTTTCCCTACTACTTTCATTCTATTTCCCCACACATCGAGAAAAAAAAGTCCGTTTGAGAAATTTCAAGGATATTACAAGGGAATCCATTATTTTTTTCCCCTTCCAGCTCCAACTCACACTGCGTTAGCGTTAAGAGTTAAGATGATGACGATGACTGTATTTTTTAGTTGAATGAACTCATTGTTAAAGAGAGAGAGAGAGAAAGAAAGGGAAGCCATTCCATTTCAAAGTTAGAAAATTAGTTTTTTTTATTACGTAAGTATCATTATTGATGTAGAATGTTAAGTTGGCCGCCGGCTTCGATGGACCAGACTGACAATTCAATTGAAGTGTACGCGGGAGTTGAAGGTTTAGCATCTGTTTTTCTCCAACAATCTCCAAAACTGGCGCTTTTTCTGCTTGGACTGTGTTTTTTTTGTACCACCACCATCATCATGGACATGGAAAAAAAGGACAAAGAAAAGTTATGGAGCGGATATTCATAATCACATCGTCAACTCACAATAGTAAATAGTTTGGAAATAACGTGAATAAAGCTTTAAAAAAACCCACAAAGGGATTCAAGTCCATCCGAATTACTCTCATTTTTACAATACTTTACGCATAATAACAATTCAATTTTCAAGCATCAATGCTCCAAATGAGTGCGTTAAAATAAAATTTCATAAAGGGCTAAATACAAAGAGAAAGGAAGACATAAAAAAAAGTCATACTTATTTTTTTTTGGGGGGGGGGATGTGAGACAGAGGAAAATAAAATGAATACGTAGCACACTTATCTTACCAATCACGGTGAGGTAGTTAGTTTTCTTGACAGTTTTAAAGTTGTGAAGCTCCCCTGTGGTCACTTCACAGCTAATGTTCCCCGTCAACTGTGAAGGAACGGCCCGAAGAAGGATTTTGTTTTTGTCAGACTGATTCTCCTGTGCATCAAAATGAAAACGGTCACAAATATTAGTACTTGAAGACATAGACATTCCCAGGTAGGTAAATACAGATACATTAAAAATTGCTAATGAATTTATTTCCGACCTAAAAAAAATGAGAATAATAACTGAAAGGAATCGTGTGGAAATTTGACCCATTAATTAGTTGAATGGTGTTGATAAACTTTTATCAGATCCACGATTAGAATTACAATTTACAATTTCCGTACAATGCAAAGTACGGAAACACCAATGGGTGCATGGTATTTTTTTAGCAGGTAATTTATGAATTTGTATTCTAGTGGGGGTTAATTTTCATTTTGGCTGTTGGTCATTGCTTGATATTCAATTTTCCCAACGAAGATACATAGAACAAAGAAATAAATCATTATGTTGGGGAAAGTTTATGTTGGTGGTGCACGAAAACAAATGGCTGTAATATACTCTGACTGTAGGTAATTATGAGTGGGCAAACATTGAGAAATGAAATGGTACTATTGACATACTTGATTCTACTGTCGACTGCCTACTGCCTACTCTCAAACTCTGAGCTATAGCTTGCTTGTCTTTTGGAAGAGTGAGTGAGGGAATAAGTGAGTGGGTGAGTGAGAGATAGATAGAGAGAGAGAGAGAGCACTTATGTTTATTCATATGTAGACGTAGTATTGACATTCTCTATGGGATAGAATCTTAAGAGATACTTTTAACGGCTGTCTATTTTCTATTTCCTATTTCGTTGTCGTTGTATTGTACAAGAGTTGTATCATCTGTAGTTGGTTTGTTCGTTCATTCCTCGACTATACGCTCACTTTTACTTTTCCCTAGTTTACATTTGCATGCATTTGCCTCGTAAAAGGTCTAGACTAATTTGGCTAATGGTATGAATTATAATGTGTGGAATACAAATGAGTTTCATGCTGCTTCCTCGGTGACTCCAGACTCGAGCCAGAGTTAAAACTATCCTTGGCATTGGGAATCTTGCAGAGAGAGAGAGAGAGGCAATATCAACTTCATTTTAAAATATGTAGTACATACTCACCATATTGTTTACCAAACGTACATATACAGATACATACATTGTAAACGTACACGTATATTTGTGTGTGTAGTTAAATCGTTCCTTCCCTTTTCTTTCTTTCTTCCTTTCTATTCTCATTCATTCTTTTATTTCAGTGGACGAAAAAAAAATCGCAGAGAGAAGAAAAACATTCTCATTTCCATTTTGTCAAATATGTTCTCATTTTGTGTACAAACAATCAACTATAAACCATATGGAACGAAAACATGTCATGTTGTTTCTTACATTTTCTCACATAATTCCAAGAGAATATTTGTTTGTAGTGTTCATTTACACATGGAACAACTCACAGTATCGGAAAGACGTCATCAAAGTATGAATTTCAGTTTTAAGAAAGTAAGAGACCAAACAGAAGACTTACATCCACTATAATTCCAGGGAGTTTCTCCGTCATGGACTTCTTCTCTGGACTCTCCGACGGTGTAATTCTGAAACCATTCAAACCATATTCACAGATATTCATTACATTTCCAGACAAACTGAAATCAATTGAAAATAAGCGTGATAAATTAATTAAATCCTTCATTTAATTGTGCATGAACTGGTGTGTTTTTGAACTTACCTAAAAAATTCTCTAGACCCTTTGGACCTGTAAAACGTTAAAAAAACCACACATTTTTAAAATCTTTGTTCAAAAACTAAGATGATGAAAAGGAAAAGGTTCATTGTTGGTTTTTATTGTTGTTAAATTAATTATGATTATGATTTAAGATCATGACAATGAAATCATTAGGATTAATTTGAATTCCTGTCAGTTTTTGTTTAATCCATGTGTTTGGGATAATCCTCATCTCATACTACAAAAGTTATTGCATTAATTCCAGCTGAGCAAATCTAAACTTTTCCCTCTGATTAGCATGCAATTTTAATGAGAAAAACCGGGGGGGATGCAAGTTTGGTTCTTGGAAAGATGCAGTTTCACATCATGTCTGTATTTGAGTTGAGGCTTTACATTTGTACATTTACCTCTAAAGATATCTTTTCCATAGATTCTTTATTTGAAACCTTGTCAATGGGAGGAGAAGAAGAGGAAAAAGTTTTTTTTTGTTTTTACAGAAATACGCAGGGAGGTAGGAGAAGAGGGGGAAGAAGCGAGTTGGTTGTTTGCGTTCAAACAAATACCAATGGGGAAAATGCCAAGACAGAAAACAATGGAAAACTTTCGTGTAGCGGGCGAGTCTCAGATTCTCTGTGTATGTGACATGAAAATTTTACAGGATGAAAAGTCAGTGCTTTCTCTTTTTATTCTTCTTTTTCTTCTTCGTCTTCCTCTTCCTCTTTTTTTTCGTCTATTCCTTGTACTACTACTTTTGCTAAAAACCTGGAAATGTGTGAAACAGTGAACTTTCACTATACGTAGGTATATTTATATTTTTTTAGTTATTTATAGAAAAAGAAAACAAGTTGTATAGTTCCATGTAGCTTATTTAGTTTGCTTCCCTCTCAGAGGTTTCTTATTTGTTTTTGGAGAAACAAAAATCCAAAGTGAAAGCAGGAAGGAATACATGGTGAATAGTGTGTATTTGTGTATGTGAGAGAGTGGAGGGGGTGGGACGGGGGGGGGGGGGGGGGAAGA
>JAIUND010000616.1:0-60885 GCA_034699125.1 Gisinianus flammeolus
AAGAAGAAGAAGAAGAAGAAGAAGAAGAAGAAGAAGAAGAAGAAGAAGAAGAAGAAGAAGAAGAAGAAGAAGGATCAGAGAGTGAGAGGATTTGATTACAAGTGCATGGATTTCCCATCGCCATTGCCATTGCCATTGCGAGAGATTGCATAAAAGAGTGAAAGGAAAGGTCGACTAAATATGGCATAGCCGGAGGCACGGCTTCAATTTTCTCATAGGGATAGTGCGAGTGATGGCACTAACAGTTTGATAGTAATAATAGTACGGAAAACTACAAGTCGTACGTATAAATATAAGTAGGTATATATATTCCTCGTCCACCACGACTACTCTCCACACAACCAGCAAACTACAATACAACAACAGACAGCAGCAGAAGTAGAAGTATAGAGAAGCAGAAGTAGCAGGAGCAGCAAGAGCTATGATTGAATTCGTACAAGAGAGCAACCTTGAATTACTTTAGCTTCAAAGCATTTCCTTCGCGCTACAGGTAGAGAGAATAATTCAAAATGTATCGTATCGTATCGTCTAGTACATACAGATACATAAGGTATATGCACAGTGTAAACAGGAGAATATGTATTATCCAATGCACTGCATTGCATCCAGTTCGAAAATGAAACTTGACTCTCCAAACTCGAAACGTATGACTTTGTGGTAGTCAAGTACTGTGGTTTCGCCTGTCTCTCTCTCACTCGTTCTGTGTGTCTCTGTCGTGAACAGGATAAGAAATCAGTTGTACGTACACTGTGACTGAGTTGATGCATGTTAATCTATCGAAATTCCTGCCATTCTATTCCAAATCCTATGCTACTAATACTAAAGAGTAAATAGAATAAAAGGGCAAAAGCAAAAAGCAGAAAGCAAAAAGAAAAAAAAGGTATTTTGGATTTGATATTTTTTTCCGTCTCATCCGTTGGCCATGATGATGATGATCATAATCATCATCATCATCATGAGGACTGTACACAGTACAAGTCTAGCTCTATCTCTGTCCCTACAGATATGTATGATGGCTCAATGCTGGATTGAAATCCTTGTGACGGACTCCACTCTACAGATTCTACTACTGAATTGCACTACTGATAGTAATAGCAATGGGTAATGTTGATCGTCTTGATTCCATCCCATTTCCAGTCATCATCATCCTCATTCTCGTGTTTCTTCTTTTGATATTTCCTACTTGATTGCTCTGAATTGGTTGGGAAAGAAAGGAGATGAGAGAGAGTGAGAGAGAGAGAGAGATGAGAAGGATTTCATGAGTATAGATTGTGTGTAGGGAATCCTGTGCTGCCACTTGGAGAGCCACTGCAAGCCACTCTCTCTCTCTCTCTCTCCTAATGCCACTCTGCTACGGATACTGATGATGCGTGTGACGGTGATGGTCAAAAGATGGGTGGAAAATAAATCGAGTGTTTGACTGCATTCGCCTGAAGAGGAAGAATGGTAATTCATCATAATAGAATGGAATGACCAGCTGAAATTAAAATAGTCATATCATGATCTATTACACTTGAAACTCTCATTCTCTCTCAAGAACCAGAGAGAGGGAGAGAGAGAGATTGAGTGAAGGGAGAGAGAGAGAGAGAAAGAGAGCTCACATATCATTCTCTGTAGCTTTTATATATATATATATACACACTTACACATTCATTCGCTGGCTCGTTGGTTCATTGGTTTGGTATACCTATAGAAAACTTGAGGGAAATTGGTTGGTTCAAGTTGTGGATTTGAATTTGGATGGGAGATGGGAGTTGGTTTGTGAGTTGTGGAAAGAAACCTTCTTTCTATCATTACGCCGCTCTTCCACACTCCGCACAGTCCGCACATACACATTCATTCTACATTTCCCTTCATTTGGTTGCCGTGCTCGTATTTTTGAATGACAGACTCACTCAATCCATACGAATACTCGAATACTCGAATACTCGAATACTCGAATACGAGCAGGCAGGCTGGCAGGCAGGAGCGAGTGAGTACTCTCACAACTCCCGCATATTATAACACACTCACTCACATTCATTTGAAAGATTGTTTGGGATAGTAATGTCGTAAAAGTAGTAGGAGTCGTAGTGAGAGTGATAGTAAGCTGTAATATTTTGTGAGTGACGAGTAGGACTTGGACGAGAACGAGAACGACATGGTCTCCTTGTCTGTTTGCAAGTACGCACAGTCTCTACCAGTATATTACTCGGCAGGCAGGCAGGCTGGCAGACATACATGATGGGAAAGAAGAGAAGACCAAGTTGGGGAGAGAGATTGGGAAAAGGAAAAGGCAAAACCTTCATGTTTCATGCCGCCGTTTCTTCTTCTTCTTCTTCTTTTCCGAGAATGAGATCATCCAGAGAGTATAAGGCAATGTATGTAGATGTGGGTATAGAGAGAATAGGTAATACATTGGCATGGGAAGGATGAGGATGAGGATTCTCATCAAGATGCGTGAGCAATGTGAGCATACGACATGCCAACCGCCACCAACGCCAATGCCAAGGATGAGGATTCAAATATTATGGAGACTGCTGCTGCTGCTGAGGCTGATGCTGATGCTGCTGTACATAATGAGGGAATGTAGGCAGTAGGCAGTGATACTATGTATGAAAGATACTGATAGTGGGGAGTAGTTGAAAACATTAATGAATGCTCCTAGATTGCAATTGAGGAAAAGTTTCCAAACTCAAACGAGAAGGCGAAATGACTCTTTTGCTATTTGCCATTTCCTATTCCTATACAGATATCTATGCGTATGCTGCCATGCGTATGTAGATGTACCTATATACATGTAGGTATACCGTGACTACATGGCCTGTACAGATACTTTCCATTCCTACTCGTATTCATTCCTTCTCGTACTGGTTCAAGTGCAAGCGAGTGAGTGCGTGAGTATGTGTATGTGTGTGTGTGTGTTTTCTACATATCCCTGGCAATGTACACATATGGTGGAGGATGTTGAATCTGACGATGGTGGAATAGTCACATTTGTTGGTGTATAAACGACCATATTATTCACTGAGTTGTCTGAGTTTACCGAACCGAATTGAAATAAATTTTCCTCGAGTAGATTGCGGAGTCGAATAATGTGATAGCCTTTTGTTATGAGGACTGTCTCTCTCTCTCCCTCTCTTTCTCTCTTTCTCTGAGAATGGTAGTCATTGTACTTATGATTGGATGGATGTTTGATTTCGACGTGAGTTCCCCACACACATACAGACAGAGACAGAGACAGGGCGAGTGAGCGAGCGAATGTTCTGTAAGTCTGTGTGGCAGGAGCGTTCTTCTCGTCGTCGTTGTCGGTCGTCGTCTGTATGATATTATGAGGGCTTTGGAAAGAGATGAAGTTGATTCAATTGAAGGAGCCACGAGTGACTGAGTGAGGAAGAAAATGTCGTTTAGGTCCATTACGTACTCGAACTAGAACTCCAACTCCTAACTGCTCCTCACAATTCCTCTTCTATCTTTTACTCCCAACGCACTACTCACGACTCACGACTCACTACTCTTACGCATCGAGAATAGTATAGAGAATAGAGAATCGAGAGAAGACAGCATTTTCATCATATACAGATAGTTATTCCATGAATATGGGATTTACTCCTCTGACTCTCCGTCTCCGTCTCTCTGTCTCTGTCTTCTTGTGTCTTTTGGTTCTCCTTCATGAGCCTCCCAAGTAGTGTCTATGTCTGCCTGTGTGTGTGTGTGTTAGGCATACCGTGAGCATTTCCCTATACATAGATATGCGTGTCTGTCTGTGTACTGTGTGTACTGTGTGTAGTCGAGGGATGACAATGTGAGGAGAGAGAAATCAAGAAGGCCATGAGTTGGAAGCATTGACAAATCGGTGGAACCTCCTCGTTTTGGTTGGATCGCGGCTCGTCATTTAGAGCTCTCATGTATGCACTATACATACCTTCATAGTATGCGGATGTAGATTATGTATGTGTGTGGACTGTCGTAGTCGTGTCGGGGAAATGGGACGAACCCATGAGGATTTTCGGGTGGAAAAAGACCTTTGGGTGTCACAGTCTGCTGGCATAGCTATGAGCAGATTATGCATGAAAACATTACCAATATTGTCGACTCATTTCGGCTCGCTTGGCATTTTCCGGCAAGTAGAAAATGCAAAAAGCATTTTTTCCCCTTCTTTTTCTCTCTTTCTTTCTTTCTTTCTTTCTCTCTCTCTCTCTCTCTCTCTCTCTCTCACTCCTTTTTTCGTTTCTCCTCTTTTTCGATCACTTGACGCTCCAATTTAGTTCCAGTAGTACACAGAAAATGTGTACACTGCACTGCAATGTACAACTCAACTCAGCTCAGCTCTCGTGAGTCGTGTCATCCAAAACTGTGTGGGGTTGGTTCAAACGAATAGAGAAAGAGTACAAAAAACTCCAAACCGATCCGACCGACCGACCAACCAATCTCAATCCCACGCTCGGATGTTCAAAGCGATGCCAGGCCAGTCATGGCATTGGTCTCCGTCTCCGAAATTTCAATGTCCTTTTCCTATATCCACATCCACACAATCCACACATACACACACACACATTCCTGAATATATACGGATTGAGAAGCACAAAAGGAAAACCACTCGGTTTCTCGGTTTTTATCTTCTCACCCGCTCAGCCAAAACTCTCTGTCTCTTTCTCTCTCTTTCAGCAATTCAGTGGAAGCCACCTCAATTCTCCACCATTCCTCTCATTCTCCTTAATGCTTTGCATTTCATCTCATACTTTTCACTTCATGAGGTCTACTCGGATATTTCCATCAAGTGTACATATATATATATATATATATAAACGAGGAGCAGTGTCCTTTCCATTTCCAGGTCAGAATTCCATTCCTACATATTCCTGTGTGGACAGATGTATAGATAATAGAAGGAAAACGAGGACGAGGGAAAGAGAAAGAGAGAGAGAGAGAGAGAGAGAGAGAGAGAGAGAGAGAGAGAAAAGAAAAAGAGAAGTAACTATATCTTCTGTCTGACTCTAATTCCCATCCCCATTCGTTAAACTTGGAGTTTGGAAGCTCCTCACTCGCATTTTCCTTTTCCTTTGCCTTTGCTATTGCTAAAACGCGATGCTGTGCAGAATAGAGGGATAGAGAGAGGCAGAGAGAGAGAGAGACAGAGAAAAAACGGAGGGAATTGAATGAATAGCTCAAAATTTGGTTGGACCATTAAGGACCCAGATCAATTACCTAGGCCTTTTCTTTATCCGTTCGTTGTTATCAGATTTGTCTCTGTTTGAAAGGAACAGGGAAATAATCATTCCCAGCTGGATTCTATTCATAATCATATTCTTATGGTCATGATGGTGTAGACTATAATGGTCTCCCTTGTATGTACACATAGAGAAAGAGACAGAGACAGAGAGAGAGACACACACAGGCTGGAACTAGATAGGTAGTAACCTAATATTCCGCATCAATCGATATGCTGCATCATCAAAAACTCGGTCTGCACGCCACCATCTTTCTCTTTCTCTTTCTCTCTCTCTCCTTTCCCTTCCAGCTCCAGTTTTCCTTCGTTCAAGCTCTCTCTCTCTCTCCAGCTCCAGTTCCCATTTCCCAGCTTTGACTATTACTAAAGAGAAGGAGAGTGAGAGAGAGAGACTCTTCGCATTCTTTTTAATACGCATACCTATTTGAGCTCATTTCTTCTATATCTGTGGGCCGGGAAAAGAGGAGGGAAAGCATGCCTGTGATATTCATGAAATGTAACCAGTGAACACACGGGGCTTGAGCATAATCAGCATTTAGCCGTGAGCAGATACACATACATATGTATAATAATATGTATAGACAGACACTCATAGAAAAATAGAAAAGTACATGGATTTCCAACCTCATTCTCTATTCTATACAATGGAGTGAAAATGTATAGAAAACTGTTTTTATGGAGAGAGAGAGAGAGAGAGAGGAAAGTGGAAAGAAAAGTTGGATTTAAAAAAGCTGAGTGTGTATATGATGAGTCTTGGTGTATTTCATATCCATGGAGTAAAAAGTAAAGACAAAATCTACATTCAGTGAGGAGAGTCTAGCATTGGGAATGGCAGCGACTATTCTGTGTATATGAGTAATTAAGTGAAGAATACTTTACTTTGGTCCTCGTCTCTCTCTCTCTCTTTCTCATAATGAGAATGAAGAATGAGGGTGGAAAATGTGAAATAGGAATTAAAACTCAACCATAGAATAGGAATAGAATGGAGAATAGAGAATGAAGAGAGGAGAGAATGTAAATTGTAAAGCGTAGATGGTGGATGGACGACTTTTTCCTTTCTATAGTGCTCTCGACTCCAGCAGACTGTAACTTTGGATATGCACACAGGAAGAGGAGTGAAAAGAGAGACAGAAAGAGAGAGCGAGAGAGAGAGAGAGAGAGTTGGGAGTGGGTAGAAAACTCCAACTACCAGTGGACTCATCAAGAGGAGAAATCAAAAAGTCATCAACCAAATGTGCCCATTTACTCTCGTTGAACTTATAATTTACTGGATTTCGGATTCAGTTCACGAACGATATTTCTCATTGAAACTCATTTTGGTGGAATCTGAGTAGGAAAGAGAACGTAAGAGTGAGAGAGAGAGAGAGAAAGAGTGAGAGAGAGAGAGAAAGAGTGAGAGAGAGAGAGAAAGAGTGAGAGCGCTATGGATGTGGAGATGGCCCAGACGGTTTTCACAAAACTTGAGATTTATGTGCTTCCGAGAAGTTGACAGTTTCCAAAACCGAAATTCGAGACATTGCCATCTTTCCTCTCTTTGTTTCTCTCACTCTCTTCTTCAACTCCACACACACACACACATAAATATATTTTCTTTTCTTACGTCTATTTGAGAAATGCCTACTATTTATGTATCTGTAAACTCAGTTGAATATGGGATTCCCAAACTAAAACTATGAATGGTCGTTGTGTGTGTGTGTACGGTGGAGACAACAACTCTCGGAGACGACAACCCACAACCGACAACCAACTACTTATACGACTTTTCACATTCACATCTTCACAAACTTCCCCATTTTCTTTGTTCCTCTCCCAGACCAAAACCAAGACTTTAACTCGGATAGGCGGCGTACAGAAATTGTAAATGAACTAAATTTACTGAATTTATACGGCTACTCATCTACTCATATACAGATATGTACCTACAACAGTTTACTTCAGTACGATACAGACTATACACAGGTTGAGCATGTCATGTTTTGAATTTTGAATGCAGTTCCAGTTTCAACTTCCTTACTCAGTTCCTCGATTCCCATTTACAAAGATATATACCTATTTACAATGTCCCAAAAATGGGTTCAAAATGAGCTGTTTCCCTATTGCCAATGACACATACACATCCGACGTATGGAGGTCAACAGAAGAATTACTGTGAACTGGGACCACATCTCTCTCTCTCTCTCTCTCTCTCTCTCTCTGTCTACAATTCTCAATTCTCTTGTTTCAATCTTTCAGTGTTTCAATGCCTCTACCGTCTACCATATTCTTTTACCTTGGCTTAGCCTTACTACCTAATTTTTATACAACTCCTCTTCCTGTCGTCGTCACTCCTTGTAGTTCCAGTTGTATTTATCTGTATCTGTACAGATACACTTTGAAAAATACATTCGAATCGGGATTCGATTTCCAAATTGAGACGGAGAGAAGTATATAGGCAGAGAAAAAGTTGTTTAGAGAGAAAAATAGAGAGAGAACTGGAGTTGTGTTGTGCTTGAGCTTGTGTTGGGAACATCCCCGATGGGGACTTGGTCTCTCACTCACACAGAGTTTAAGATTCTCTCTGTTCTCCATTAGCTTGTTGTTCGAGGGAATGAGAAAGCGTTTTTCCTCTTCTGGTTCAAGTAGAAGAGTTTAGACTTTAGAGTAGAGAGACGAAGAATAAGAGGAAGAAAAGCCTCTGTAAAATCATAAAGTCGGATGGTTTGAAGAAATCGGGAGGAGAGAGGAACTATTTTTGTTTAACAACCTTGTTTATTCTAGTTATGCCTTTAAAGTACCGAAGCGGGAGTATGGGACGACAACGTCGACGACTGCTTCCTTCCATTCCACAATATACCTATACGGATATACCTACCAACCACGTCCTTCCCTCTCTCTCTCTCTCTTTCCCTCTCTCTCAGCGTGTCTTGTGATTTTTCCATAAGAAATGTCTTTTTTTCTTCCACAGTCTTCCCGTAGTTCCAGGGCATTAATGTATGTAAAAGAGTTGAGGACCTTTTCCTACTGTGGTGTTCACCATCGCACAGTGACTCTCTCACTCTCTCTCTCTAGTTCATGCTCTTGTTCTTGTTCTAGTTCTAGTTTTACTTAAAGAATTCGACAAAACACATAACATACATGCACACGATATTATTATTTGAACCGAGTAGAACGTAACGTAACATAACGTGGTGGAGTATTTTTTTTGTGTCATGTTTTCATGTGTGCATATAGGTATTTTTAGGATGCTAATACGTCTGTAGGTTTATTCATCACATCACATCACATCAGAGAGAGAGAGAGAGAGAGAGAGCTTTGGGAAAAACTTCTTCTGAAGGAACTTTGTCTCTATGAAATCAGAAAAAAAACATACAAACACACACACATGTAAAGACATATGCGTATGTGTGTATTTACCCACACAAGCACATCTTTGAGAGAGACAGAGAAAGAGAGAGAGTGTGTGTGCATACACAGTGGTTAATGGAATGAATTCAACATTTTCACTCCACTCGTCTCATGCTGAGCTATAGTGAAAAGATTTTGTGTGAAGAATCCTTCTCTCTCAACAAACTTCTGTTACGGACTCTTCATTTCTCTCTCTCTCTCTCTCTCTGTCCCTGTCTCTGTCTCTGCCATGGTTTGCAGTTCTACGGAGAAGGACTTGACTTTTAACTACGTTGTTTACCTTCCTTCTTCCATTTTCCCATTCTTTCACACAATATGACTAACTTTTTTCCGAATCGAGACAGACTCGAGATTTCATATGGACCATGACAAATCCTCGTAATGTTACGAGACCAATAATTCCATTAAAAATAAAAGTCACAACTTTTATGATGGAAAAATGGTTCTCTCTTTATCTCTTTTTCTTGCTCTTTCTATCTCTCTGGATTCATTCATTCATTCATTCAATATTCCATTCCATTCTTTGGTTCCTTCCTTCCATGTTGCGTCTCTTTTAATCATTTTGGGTTCTGCAACTGTGAGGGTTCCCTTGAAAATTTGAACGATTTAAATGTTTTTCCGGCACAATGTAGTTAGCAAACACACACACACATTTATGTATACAGACAGAGGCATTATTATTATTATGTTGGGCCATTATGGTTATGAAAATATGGAGTAGGGAGAGAATACAACAACAAAAAATGTACAAAAAATAAAGAAAGAAAAAGGTGAGGAGTTTTTTTCTTCTCTCTTGTACAAGAGAGGAGTTTGGCGTAATAGGGAACAAACATTGGCATGACTTTGATGACAAGACAAGAGGGATACAGCGTACAGAGCATAGACGAGGATAAAATAAAGAGTACGAGCGTCTGATTGTGAGTTGGGCTTATGGCTACTGTCTCTCTCTCTTTCTCTCTCTCTCTCTCTTTCTCTCTCTCTCTCGTTGGCCTTTGTGTCTCACCACTGGCATCATCATGAACGACGTTCTCGGCACCAAACCGTGCCAGCTCATGTGAAGACAGCTTACTTTGTACTTGTGCACTCACAGTCAAATGAAATTATATTGAAAAAAATATATACCAAATTCAGCTAAAAAGCCAAGCCTTTTTTTCCCTTCATCCACCTCTTCTTTCAACCATCTTTCTCAATATCTCTCGTCGACTTTGTTTGTTTTGTGTGTATGTGTGTGTGTGTGTGTGAATAAGTGAATGAGCAAGCGAGCGAATGTGTGTGTGTGTGTGTGCATTCTTTTCTCGTTCTCACCCACAGCCACATTCACATTTACATTGCATAATCCTTTCAACAAATCTAACCAAAATCATCTCATTCACTTGAGCATTGAGCATTATCATCAGACTTGAACACGCCAAACTTTGTCAGAGTTTTTACAATACGCACTCGGATTATCATCATCTGTATAATATACTTGACAATCCCATTCCATATATACATATATTTATATTTTTTTCATCAAAGGAAAAGGAGGGAAAAAAAACATCAGCTTTTGACCGGCCAGGTCACAGTTATCATAATAAAATTAGCAAAATCATCTTCTTTATGTTAGATTTACGACTGCGTCAAAAAATTGAGAATGAAAAAAAAAGTGAGGATAAAAATATAAACAGATATGATGGTTAATGGTCGGTGGTGGTTGGTTGATAGTTGATGGTTGGGGGGAGGGGGGAATGAGGGAATTGTTGTGTATATATTTATGAGGATATGTTTGATTTTGATGGAAGCGCCTTCTGCTTGGATTCATCTGAGTCTGAAGTCACGTCTTTCCATCGTTTCAAGTGCAATTGAGATTCATGTAGGATACAAATGATGGCTTCGACTGTGACCCCATAGTCCTTCACTCCCAATCATTCTTCTTCTCCCATTGTCCTTTTATTCGCTTGTACAGATATTAGCCTCGTCTCTCTCTCTCTTCATCTCTTTGGTCTCTTCTCTTCGTGTACGTGAATTATGTTCATTCGAACATTCTACACTGGATTTACCATTGTACATGACACAATAATTTGTATTTGTATTCACATTTCTATGTCTCCGTCTCCTTCTATTTCTATTTCTATTCCTATTCCTATTTCCACTGTACAGATTCACATTCGACATTCAAACATTCACTCATACTCGTTCTCTTGCTCTCCGAATAGATGACTTGAGAACTCATCTGTATCCACATTCATTCATCGTATTTACAAATGAGGATATTTTCCCGAGGTAACTCGAGAGCTTGTCTGCTCTGCCTCCTCTGTCTCTTCTCTTCCCTTGTAATCTGCTAGTCCCTATTCACTACTCATATTTAGAGCTCACTATGGAAATTAGGGCGAATTATATATATATATCTGTAGCTGTAGCCCCTCTGCGTCAGTTGATCACTAGGAGAAATAGACTTGCAACTTTATCAAAATCCATGTAGAAGTGCAAGAGCAAAAGCGAGAAAGAGAGAGAAAAAGAGAGAGAGAAGAAGGCAGGAGGAGGAGCAGCAGCAGCAGGGAGCAGGGCCAGAAGCCATATCTTTCCACAATTCAAATTGACAATCCGAACCATAGCGAATCTTTGAGATGAGCATATAAGAGTGTCAATCCTTTTGGAATATGTCAGCGTGCCTTCACTACCAAGTGGATTCACATAGGTACAACATACACACACACGAACAAACTCAGTCAGTCATATACCTATCGTAGATAGAAGGATAGAACCCACATTTCCACATTGGAAATAAATATCTGTAGAACTGTGGACGCAGTCGGAGACATCACAACAGTGAAATTGAAAAAGGAAATAGAAATGGATACGGAAAATATTTAAGTGAGTTGAGAGTCTGTGGGACTTTGGGTGCAGTTGACTATGAGAATGAGAGCTCTCTCAGCTAAGTGTTTGTGTGTGAGTTTTGACTTTTGACTTTTGAGTGTGTGACACACACAAGATGTTGTCGTTCCCTATAGTTTTCTCTCTCTTTCTCCCATATAGTTTTCAAGCAGTTTTGTTGTATTAACTAAAGGTCGTTTCATTTCCTTGCCCCCCCCCCCCCTCTTTTTCCCTATTCCGTTTTGGTAATCTGCAGTCTGCAGATAGAAATACAAAATACAAATACAAAAAGAATACAAAGTCTTTCATATAATCAGTATAATGGCAAATGTTCTTTATGTATAATCCAAAGCTTTTGCTCCTACCTATCTGATTCAAATTCAAATTCAAAGTCAAAGTCAAATTCAAATTCAACACTGAAATGAACATGCATATTTACCCAATGAAAAAATAAAAAAATTCACTGGCTGGCTGGCAAAACATAAATTCCTCATATTCGCCCGTAGAGATGAATTTTTTTTTCTCTTTTCCTATTGGTCGATACATTGGATTATAAATGATGAGACGATTTATTTACAATATAAAGTCAGTCGTAAATTTAAAAAGTGATATATGACTATGGTTGTGAGTATGTGTGTGTGTAAGTGTGTGTGTGGAGGAATAGTCTGGATATACCATATTCAATGCAAAGTACAAATCTTGCTCCTCTCAAGTCCAAGTCCAACTGAAAGTTTAAGCTAAGCTGTATATTATACAATGTGGTGTGATACGATAGGATAGAGGATAATACTCTTCTCAGTCAGTACTGAGAATGAAATGCAGTGTAATGTAATGGAATGGAATGAAATGAAATGGTGAAGTTGGACGGATGGATGTTTGTGCGAGTGAGTGAGTGAGTGTATGTATATATATACACTTTGTGTGTGTGTGGATGTGGATGTGGATGGAGAAAAAAAGTGTGTGATAGTGGAGAGTGTAATGTGTAATGTTGGGATATATGATGGCGTATGGATGGAGGTAGGCGAAGATGAGTCGTTATTGCCGTGAGCTGAGTTTGATCCAAAGCTCTTTTCTTTTCCTCTCATCTTTTACCTTGGCTGTACGTCAATTTATTATTGCCAACTACCTTGGACTTACCACCACTTAAGATACTCGCATTCAGCATTCAACTCCACTATACCAACACTCACAGCGAGAGCGAGAGAGAGACAAAGTCAGTGTACGTAACGTAACGTAAAGTAAAGTACGAGTGAGATTGCGGAGAGGAGAGAGACGAGAAGAGAAGAAAAAACGCACGCATATAATCTCTTTCCATCTCTCTCATAGGGCCATTCTCTCTGGAGACAAAGAAATCATCCTCCACCTTTCCCTCTATCTGTTTATATCTCTCAAGACTTCAACTTTGCCTATACTTTCCTTTACTCCGTGGCTCTGCTCTGTTCTGTTCTGTTCTGTTCTGTTCTGTTCTGCTCTGCTCTGGCTCGAGCTTGAGCGTTGCATTTCTACTTCGACTCTCTGACTCTACCGTACTCTTCCTCTTCCTCTTGGCTCGACAATCTACAACTCTTCAGTCCACACAATATATCTCTCACTTTTTACGTTTTACTCCAAAATCTTGTATTTCCTATCTCTCTTCCATCCTCCTTGTACAATGTACACACTCTTCAAACTACATACTCGAGAGCACACACACACTCTGTACACATTCACATTCCCTATTACCCGCTAAATTTACATGTAGAAAGGTTAATGGGAAATGAACCAACACACCAACGCACACACATCAACTAGTACTCGGAGAGCTCTACATTAACTTGATTTTTTGTGTGTATATAGTGGGTCTTAGTAGTAGTAGGTATATCTAAACAAATATGTTTATGATGGAAGTAGGAAAGTAGAGAGCAAGAGAGCGAGAGAGAGAGAGAAAGAGAGAGTGAAAGAGCTAGGCATACAAGTTACACACGGGTCTATTTGTCTAGTGTGCAACTAAAGGATTACAACGTACAATAATGGTTAAAGTATAAAATACTGAGCACGCACAAAAGATAAACTTGTGGATTGCACCCACTGTAATTTACAATCGGGCCATATGGGGTGTCAAAAAATTTCATTTTACCAAGAGCTTTTTACCATTGTTTATATTAAGCCAATATCAAGAAGAGAGAGAGAGAAAGAGAGCGAGAGTGAGTGCAAGTCTGCTTTTGAGAGCTTTGCAGAAAACCTCTCTACCCTCCATCTCCATCTCCATGTGTGTGTTACTGTGTGTTCCTACACTCACACGAATGAGCGACAACATTCAAGTTTTCTATCTGCTCTCATCTCAAATTATTATTACTACTACTATTATTATTATTATTATTATTACTTGGATAGTTTACATGGAGCTGGAATTTCTAAATCGAATGTCAAGTAGGATTCCTCATCGTCTCCATCCACGTTTCCCCCCAGATTCTACCAGAATCACCACGCACACGCATACGCACAAATGATACGCATCAATATGTGAACTATGTGTCTGCGTGTCTGTATGTGAGTGTGTGAGTGTGTGTGTTATGTGTGTAATGTGTATGAGCCTGGGGAGTCTGAACAAGAGAGCGTAATGGAAATGAAATTTTTTCCATCACACCATTGTGCACACAGGCAAACATACATACACACACACACACACATTGACTGGTAATATCAGTATTGGGATATTACACTATTACAGTATTACAGGGAATAGTTTGTATTTCGAAGTTTGTGTCTGGCTGTAGAAGGCGAAGAGTCGTCGGTGGCAGTGGGGAACTCATCGTCTCAAAGTGTAATCTCATCCTCCTACATTTTGTTTTTCTTTTCCATTGGAATTGACTCGAGTTTTTATGTGTGTATGTGTGTGTAGAGCTGTAGATAAATGACTATGTATCCAAGTATTAACGAGAGATGTACTGTGCTTCCAGTTGGGCTTTCATTGTAAAAATGTCAACTGACTCAACTGGCACCTGTTTCACAAATAATTTTTTTTGTCAGCTTCCCTTCCTTTATCATATTTTAGAGACGACAGAATGAAAGAGAGAGAGCGAGAGCGAGAGTTTACTCAAGTAGAAGAACCTTTTTCCCCCGACTCTCTACCCTCTCATACTGTAGAGTAGAGTGTAAATGTAAACTGTAGAGTCTGAGCTGATGGCCAAGTTCAGGGTTCTCTATCAACTCTCCTATTAACTATTAACCATCTCAACTACATACGATTACAACTCACTCACTCATTTTGACATCTTTTTACTTTGTACATTTCACATTTTGATTTTCTCTCACTCTCTCTCTCTCTCTCTCTCTCTATTTCTCTTACTCCGCATCTATTTGCCGAGTACATGTGAGGGTTCACGCACTCGTACGAACTTTCATGTTCAAAGTGGGGATCCAAATCGGAATTACAATAAGATTACTCCCTAAATTCTAAAATACTGAATACTGAACACTGAACACTCTGAAGCCCACAAAAAACTAAACCTACAGAGAAAAAGTGAATGATAGCGGTTGTGAACATGAAGATTCAACATGTGTAATTTGGATGAGGAAAACACACGTTGTATTTAGAATATCTCTCTCATTGAATTTCCATCGTAGCCACGAGCATAACTGTCAAGTACAAAGTACAAACAGCACCAGCAGTTCAAGTTCAAGTGACTCCAAATTCTAAAAGTCTCAAGAGAGAGAGAGAGAGAGAGAGAGAGGGAGAAAGAAAAAGAAGTTCAATTCAAGTACGTCGTAAAGAATTTCCTCATCGATTATATCTACAGATATGTATGCATTGAAAAATGTTAAAGAAATTGGATACACAGGCAGAGCGTGGAGTTTGTAGATTCTAGATTATCAGTATTGCCAAAATCCTTCTTGATTTGTGAGAGTACCCGATTTTTTTTTTACAAAGTAAATTTCATACTTTGTACATTGTATTTTCGATTTTTTGTCGTTTGATCGAAAAAATTTCCTTTATGAAAAAGTGACTCATGTCGTTGACTCTCTCTCTCTCTCTCTCTCAACTCTTGATATAGAGCGGGATTCTACAAAAAGTCTCTCTCTCTTTCAACTGGATATTTTAAATTCTAATCCTCCTTATCGTGTGTCAGTGACAGTTTCTTGAGAACATTCTCAATACCCTTGACTCTGCCTCTCTCATTTATCCTTAGTGGTGTGTATACAAAACTACACACAAACATACAGGAAAACAGGAGCTTTGGCCCTCTCTACTCGCTGTTCTATTGTCTACCCCCAATAATTTGAATTCGTGTTGAGCTCAGATAGATGAGTGAGCAGGAGGGACGCACGGTGACTGTATGCACATGGATGTAATGCCGGTGTACACACATTCCAGTTCCCAGTGATGAGCATGATGCAAAACGTATATAGAGAGATGATATTAAAACTCCGACAGATATTTAGGTATGTCGGAGGGTTGTGATTGTGACGTGAGAACGAGAACGAGAACGAGTCAGAACGAGAGCAAGGAACAGTCTACCTATATCAGTAGTTCAGTTGAGACTAGAGAACTCTCTCTCTCTACAGGCATAGCAGAGAGTTCGTGCAAGAGAATGTGAGTCTGTCACCTCTTGACATTTTCTCCCTGTAGTTTCCTTCAATTTTCCTTCGCTCCTCTTTCATTTCTTCCAGGCTCTTTCCCCATTTCCCCATTTCCCATTTTCCTCAGCAAAAAAATAAAACTCCCAGACTTCCTCCGTCTTCTTCGTCTTCTTCCCCACTTCTACCTTCTACATACTTGCTCGTGTGTAGTTTTATTTGAACTCAAATTGAAAAGAGCTACACACATTTTCTCAACGAGTCTCTCTGCCTCTCTGTCTCTGTCTTCCTCGTATACTTTGCCAAGTCACTCACACAAAAACCCCAGCATACGGCTATGGCAACCGGTGTAATGAAACTCTTGTCTACGAACTACGAATATGATGGGATTGTCTTAGTTGTTTTGGGAAAGCGAGTACAGTTTCTGTTGAAAACCTAACAGATATATATATATATACGATATATACGATACATATATGTGAGAAAAGACTGGTTGTACTATATTTGAGAGAGAGAGAGAGAGTCATTTATAAGGATAATAAGAATTTAGAACGAGCAAAGAAAAAGAGAGAGAGAGAGAAGAGGCAAGTGAAATGTGCTACATAAGCACCTTGCTTTTATTCGGTTTCTCTGGAGATAAAGCCATCTACGTTCCATGTTATTGTTAGTCAAGGAGAAAAAGTTATGCCCTTGAGTATATAGTCCACATCCAAATACCCATACACACATAATTTAGACATGGATATGGACATGGACATACTAGTATGTACTGGGAAGAAGTGGGAAGAATGGGGAAATGGAGCTACCAAGTTTCTTGTCTTGGACATATATACATGTATCGTAAGTGTACTTGTATTCCGCTTATTGTTAGTGGTAGTCGACTCTCTCAACTCATTGTCAGAACTTGGGACAGTCAAGAGTGACTGGTAATTCTCCATTCTCTTACTTTGTAATTTATACTACAGGTAGCAAAGGACTTTTTCTTTTTCAATCTTTCATAATCATATTCACATTTCCCAAACAAACCGACACATACACAACTCAATATACCTTCCTGGGTTTTAATTCCCAGCAGCTCCTGGTTTCTCCTCCTCCTTCTCCTTCTACTTGTGTACATATTTTGAACCACTTCAAGAAAATCCAATGATCAGATTCATATCGTATAAGAAAATTTTGTTTTAATTTGAATAGGTATATGTACATAATTGTTTTTGATCTACTTTTATTAATGGTGGGTAAAAGGAAGTCCCTCGTTGGTAGTTGTTATTTATTAAAGTTTAAATATTTGAAGAATTATTGTTTGTACATGAGCTCTCACATATCAAATATCAAATATCCAAAGACCAACAATGCAAGTTGAAAAGAATTAAACCCCAAAGGCATTGTGAATATGATGAAAAGTCTATCAAGTCTCTCTCTCTCGGTTGTATACAAAATACAAAGTACCATACAAAAAGCTTATTCATGACAATGAAAATGAAATGGCGAGAAGATTAAAATGATTTTTTTTTCTTCATCATCATCTCCTTCTCTCGTTATGGGTATCTCGCTATGCGTGTGTTTCTCTCCCACCTGAAACACTAAACGACGACCATCAAGTAAAATATACGATACAAGTGGAAGGAAGGAGATTGGAGTGGATTCTTCACTGTGGCATTTACATACAGTGAAACACCTTTGGAAATCCTCATTTGATATCGATACTCCCTTTTACTTGACAAAACAAGTCAAATACAGAATACAGATAGCCGCTCCTCCATTCCATTCCATTTCATGCAAACACATTAGATTCCTTCTAATACGACTACACACAAGTCTTAATACAAGCATAAAAAGACTCGGACTCTGATTGAATTGGAAATGGCCATAATTAAAAGAAAAGAGAGGTCCACTGGAGGATTTGAATTAAATTTCAATTTCAGTTTCAATTTGGATTAATAATATGATACAATACTTAACTGGTTGGGATCGAGAGAGGGGCGAGTCTCGTTTTAGTCCAAATCCAAAATCATCTCGTCTCTATAGATATAAATTGGCTTAGACAAATGGCAAATGGCCACTCGACTCGGAACCACAAGGTCTTTTTTTACCAAACAGAAGAAGATTGGAATCGCTGGTGGTTTTTTTTTTTTTTTGCAAATTGATGTAGAATATTGAGAGAGAGAGAGAGAGAGAGAAAGAGAGAGATGGGAGCTTCGTGATATATTTGCAGGAGTAGGTGGGGGTAAAGTCATGAACTTTCTGAGGAGGAATAAATATAATAAGTGAACGAGTCCGTATGGTACGATACGATATGCCATGGTTTTTTGGGATCGTCGAGTCAAAGTCAAAGAGGAAACAAGAAGAAGAAGGAGAACGTCAAAAAATTAGTTGGATATTTAGTAAGGAAAATGGAGGAAGATGTGATGTGTGAGCTGGTGAGTGTATGTGTGTGTGTGTGTATGTATTTGAGCTTTTGGGATTGAGCTACAAGTAGTAGATTTGGAATAGCGAACATGGTTCGAGATGTCGAATTTGAACGACGTGGAATAATGACTTGGCTGTTTGATTAATGAATTGGGAAATGAGCTGAAAGCTAAGGCATATGGCACTGAATTTTGTATGAAGTGAAGCGAACCAATGTATTGCTGCTTGCGAAACTCTCTGTGTGTTGTTGGTTGTTCGCTGCCGGCTTGACTTGGCTTTAGCTCTGCCTCTACTCTCGACGACTATCTGTATCTGCACTGTCTGTATATGTCAGAGTAAAGAGAGTGAATACGAGAATACGAGAATACGAGTCGAGTGTGTACAAACGTCAAGACAAAGCTGGAGCCATGGCCAAATCGAATAGCACAAGGGAAAGCATAAGCAAAGCCCGAGCTCTCCACTCTCAACTCTCAAAACTCGAGTTCTATCGTATGGATGGTTCTCTTCTGGCCATAGTAAAGTTCCAATGCGGAAAACTTGAGCTCAACTCGACAAACTTTTACAGGAAAACTCTCAGCAGCTCGAATAATAATGTACCAATCAAAAGCGAGGCACGAGTTATAAGCAGCCGACTAACTCAAGTAACTTCATTTCGAACGATTGAATTTTACATGATGTATGATGGATGCCAGGCTCAATAGTCAACATCAACAATCCCAGGCTTCCTTTTTGCCCTCTCTCTCTTCTCCTTTTCCCTACGTACGCCCATGTAGAATGTAGATCCGAATGCATAACAAAGTTTTTCTACATACACAGACAGACAACCATGGAGAGAGAGAGAGAGAGAGAGAGAAAGTGAGAGAGAGAACCGTATGGGAATTGACGTACGAGAGTACAAGAGTACCTTCACTTCCATTAGAGCATTTCTATTCTAATCTTTTTATTCCAAATCCTTATCCTTATTTCCTACACACAGAACGTACCTCTACCGAGTTTAACTTTCCATTACAATTTTCTATTGACATTCTCCACGTTTCCAAATTCCAATCCAAACGCTCACTCGACTCGTGTTTTCTGACTCGCGTCTTCCTTCGTCTTCTTCTTCTTCTTGTTCTGTTCCAATTTCAATCCTCCGCTCTCTTTCAGCTTCGACGTTGACTTGAACTTGTGAACCAAACAATCCAAATCTACATTATTTATTCAAACTTGTTTGTTTCTTAACTAAATTCGACTCCCCTCTTTTCTTCCTCTCTCTCTCTCTCTCTCTCTCTCTCTCTCTCTCTCTCTCTCTCTCTGTCTTCATCCAATTGCCAAATGTACAAAAATCCGACTGGAAAGTCGAGATTTTGAGAAATATAGTACGATATAAAAATAAAAATAGTATATGTACTCCTTGACCGATTTTTCCCGGTTGAGAATGGACTTTGTTTCCATTTCAATTTCCATTCCGTTCTCTTGGTTCGTCGTCCTCTGTCGCCAGTTTCTGGGTCATGTGTAAGTTCTCTCTTTAGAAGATCCCAGATTGCAGATTACAAATTGCAATTAAGTTCCGTGATGAGATTTTTAATGGATGAGGGAAAAGGACTCTTGGACTGAGTCACTCTCATCTCTGACGTGGGCTGGAAACCCTTCAAAAGAAATTCTCCATTAAAATGAGAATGGAAAGAGTTACGTAAGATGTGAGTTTTGGACGTTGGGTTTTTGATGACTTTGATTATTTTCTGGAATGAGGATGAAGAGAAAGTACCATAGAGACCGGAGAGAGAGAGAGAGAGAGAGAAAAAAAGTGAGAGCAAGAGAGGGAGAGAAAATGTTTTTCGGACTTGTCATAGTGTGTGTATGTTTTTTTACTTTGTACTTGTACGCTTGTGCTCATGTCCTTTGAGTTACATGTCAAGTGAATTTAATAGTGAGAGCGTGGAGACGCGTACTTAAATGAAAAAAAAAGTTCAGGATGGCCAATGAAATGAACGGACGGATGGACATGATGTGCTGCTGCTCTTGCTCTTGCTTTTGCTATTACTGCTCCTACTAGAACAATATAGTTAATAAAGGAAGTTGACAGGTCATAGAAACATGTTGACATGGAAACATGAAAATCCTTTCTCTCTCTCTCTTCTCTCTCTCTCTCTCTTTTACGTACTCTACTCTACTTACATTACGCGACCATCATAGTTGGTGTCCGTGCCGTGTTGGACAACAACATGGAAAACTTGCCCGTAAAGAAAAAGAAAAACTTCCACTTGTACACACACACACTCTCTCTCTCTCCCTCTCTCTTTTACTCACTCTCTCTCGTTCATATAAATATACCATAGGAAGGAACACGCCATGCCTAATGTGGAGCCTTTCCATCGACCACATTACTCTCCATTTCCATCTATTTTTTTTTCTCTCTCTCTCTCTCGCTCTCTTTCTTTCTCCTTCTCTGTGTTGTCTCACAGTCCTTTTCCTTTTCGCTCTCTCGCTCATTCACAATTCTCTCGTCTCGCCAGACTCAAAGCAGCCAGAAAGAGCTCAAAGGAAGTAGACAACGGCGGTGTGTACTCTCATTTTATCGGCTGTATTCCCTTATCTTTCATTATTTGTATGTACTCAATTTACTTTTGTCATCCGTTTCCCTTTCCCTTGTACAATATCTGTAGAAAGTAGAAAGTGGCCTGTAAAATACTTGTCAATACAGATATTCGGCTTATTTTCCTCTTTTTCAGCTATTTCCTACCCAAAAGATTATATTTATCATACGGAATCCGGCGATGTGCCAGGAATTTCCGATTTTTATTCCTCTTAAAGAATTTTATTAGGATTATAATAAAAAATCAAATGAAGGAAAAACACCACTTTTCTACACTGCATAAAAGAAAGTACAGACACGCGCCAAAAGGAGAGAATTTTTTCTGTATAGGGAAAAGTAAAAGTGGTGGAGAAGGAGAAATATCGTCACAATGAACGGAATTCAGAGTCAAATTGCTAGTTTGTCATTTTATAATCTGTAATATGAACTGCTCATGCAAGTAACAAATTAATAAAAAATAGTTCTCGCCGTTCTCTCTCTCTCTCATGTTCTCCAGCTGTATCAACTGTATATAGAAAGTCGAGGAAAGGTAAAAGGAAACGTAAAGAAAAATATCCTGGTGGTTTTGTTTTTTTTTTTAAGTATTGCGTTGTCAAGGAATATAACAAGAAAGGTAAGCGCCCCGCAATAATCCGTCTTGGTTTTTAGTGGGCAACAATAAAATAGAAAATTGAAGGAAACGAACCGTAAATGTGACAGAGTCATATATGTAGTTTTCTATATTTTACAGTTTACACCTCACCAATGTTTATGTACTGAACTCCTCTATACGACTGTACAATTTAAGTTGATTCCTCAGTTTGTTTCTGCTTTCACTTCAATCCGAATTGGACAATTTTAATTCTAATTCGATGACTTGGACTTGAAATTCGAGTAAAGACTTTGGAACTGGAAAAAGTAAAGGTGGTTCCTTTCAAGGATGGAGTAAAGGAAGGGTGGAAAGTTAATAGGAGAGAAAATGAGGAAACATTCATTTAATTATTGACGAGTGTGCGGACTCCTCCATATATTGCGAACTCTCTCTCTCTCCTGGTGAGTTTCCCTACGTACATATTTTAATATGAAAATGAGAGAACGCACACACACACACACAAGTGATTCTCTTTTTTTAATTTCCAAAACCCTCCAAGTTTTCTTATTTCTTTAACTGTTTGAAACTGAAACACCAAGGCCGAAATTGAGACTTGAGGGAATTATAGTGTGTTGGGATTATTACGATGCCGATGAAGATTACGTATTATAGGAATATTAGTGAGGTGCTTAGGCATGTAGCATTTAGTACATTCGTACAGTACATCCACACATTTGTGCGTTTGTTCTTGGACTTGAGAACGAGGGATTTTCTGTTTTTGTGTGTGTGTGTTCGTTTTTCATTTGCTAGTGAGTAAAGTAAAGTAAAACTCCTACGACCACGACTATTCATGAACGATATGATGTATGAACGTGGAAAAGGTATAGGAAAGACGCCTTGCCATTTACTACATACAGATATGTATTAGAAGTGTGTGTACCCATATAAATGTAGGTATATACATATGTATATATATATATGTAGAGTTTGATGGGGGGAATGATTTGGAGATGGAACATACATATGACCATGCATAATGAATTAATGGTCTTAAAAAATTCAAGTTGCTACGTTTCCCTCCTCGCTTTCATTACGCTACATTTTCAAGGAGTGCTGAATCTAATAGAAGTACACACGTAGTTATTTTTACCACAAATAACACGCACAGTATCACTCACAATAATTTTTCATTCTGGGAAGCCCAGAGCATTTCCCTCGATGGAGGTAGAAAATGAAAAGGAAAAAGGAAAATGAAAACGAGGACGACGAAAAAGAGAGGACGAGTAGAAACGCTGCAGCACACACACACACATATACCCAATGTCGTTCGTCGTTCTCAACAGAATACAGAATACAGACTGCCGAATACCAAATGTACAATACAATATTCCTTTTCCTAGTTGTTGCACATGAACAGAACTACACAGATCTACAACACACAGCCCACTGAACACTATAAACATCATGCAGACATTGAATTTGGAATGGGTACGCTCCAGAATAGGCCGGCAGTTTTGTCTCTCTGGGTGTTTTATGCTCATCTGTAACGTGTAATTATCCAACATGATTTGCTCGTCTACCTTGAGCAAACCCAAAGAAAAGTTTCCTACACGACGATTATATTTATATCTGTATTTGTATTTGTGTATTCTACGTGTATATTATGTGTGTGTGTGTGTGTGAGGGAGAGAGTGCACGAGTGACTTTATTTCATATATTTGTTTTCATTATCCTTTTTCTCCTCCGTCTCTCGTTTTCATTACATTTCATTTGTGTGCGTTTGTGTTTGTGTGGGTACAGTAAAAAAAGTCTTGGAGTTACGATTAGACGGTGTGGAGCAGAGGAACCGGCAGCTATATACTCACAATCCCCAATCTACAATTCACCATGCGATATATGCACAACAGAAAGAAATAGAGAGAGAGAGAGAGTCTCAAACATTTAGTATGGAGTATGGCGTGATTCCTCTCCACTCTCAAATTCAAATATTAAATGTATGAGCCTCGTTCATACAAGTCTCAAAAGAATACACGGCTGCTATTTGATTTTCTGAGTGGAATCGCCCTTTGAAAAAAAAATGTATAAAAACGAGAAACGAAAAGACGAGAGTGAGAGAGAGAGAGAGAGAGAAACTTTTTTTTCTCCGTTGAATCAACTCGTGTGTGTATTTAAAGTAGGACGGAGAGTGGTTGAGTGGGCAGTTGGATTTTTATACTCAATTACTCGCCGGTTGTCTCTTGTACGTACAATTTCTGGACATGCCATTATTAAGCAACATTACTGGTATTAACTATCCGACATTCACATTCTTCTCATTGTCCAACATGGTCATGTCCCGAGTCACTTATGTATGTACACAATACACAATGGAATATGCAAATATACAATATGTATACGGATATAAACCATCCTTTATCCCAACTTAAACTTCAATTCCACATGTACAAATATACACACACACACGAGACGATTTCACTTCCTTCCTTCCTTTTCCTTCTCGCTCGACTAATTTCTACAAATAGTTTCTGTTTGTGTGCTCCAAACATTCTAATCGTAATTGTAATTGTGAATTACGGAGCATTCACGAACAAAAAAGAGCCATGCAGACCTTTTTTTGCAAATTCGTATATTCGTATTTGTATTTGTACAAAACTCAAAACTCAAAGCTCAAAAAGAAAACAACGAGGATTGTTTTTGTTTTGTCTTCATTTTCTACTCGTTAACAGAAATTTGACTCTTCATTTGTTTAAAAGTAAATTCTCAAGTCATTGACCGTCGTCTGTTTTGAGACTATGAAAAATGGAAATTCCGAATTGTTATTATAATCATTTCTAATTTCATTGATGGTTGACGGTTTTACGTCGTCGTCGTCATTGTCTGTCGGTAGTTTTGTCTCTTTCCACTTGATATTCCTCCTTGAAATTCTTCAACGTCCTCACGTGCACATGACAAATGTACAGAGAAAAAGATCAAATGGCAACGAGCGCACACCTCAAAACTCAAAGCTCAAAACTCAAAACTCAAAAAAAAAAAAAAACTCGGCGGTTTTATCTCTCTGTCTTGCTCTTTGGACTTGTGGACTGGCTCGTACACATTTTTTTTTCTCTTCTACATAGAAGAAATCTTGATCTTGGTCGAGGTTTGGTATCATCATCATCATTATCATCATCAATCCAATTGCCATTGCAATGCCACGCACGCAGTAATCAAAGATAATAACAGCCGAATTGGTTCATATTGAGACAGGTACAAGATGGATGTGTGTGTGTGTGTGAATGTCTGTCTATGTGTACTTGTACATGTTTGTTCCACCACGGTGGTTCTCAATGCTATAGAACGATGATGAAGACTCTCGAAAAAATCCTCTGTAGATTCCAGATTTTTGGGGAGTGAACAAGTCCAATGCTGAGAGTACAATACAAGCAATAGCTGAGAGAGAGAGAGAGAGGAAAGAGACGCTGAACAACTGAAGGTTGAATTTCCAGATCAAAAAGTTGACTGATTTCGTTAGAGAAAAGTTAAAGGAACGAAATCTAGTCTAGTGTATATTTCCTATTGCTCGATTCCAATCCCTCGTTGACTTTGACTTTCCTCTGCAGGCATCCACCATTCCACCACCGTCTTCTTCCTCTTCTTCTTCTTCATCTTCTTCTTTTTCGTCTCTCTCTCCAGTTTTATTGAGGCAAAAGCTCATTTTATTTATCCAAACGTATATAGCGTACGAAGGAATGAGAGGAGGATGGATGGAGAGTCTAAGGCCAAGAAGGAGAAAAAGAAGAAAGAGGAGAGAGAGAGACAGAGAGAGAGAGCGAGAGGGAGTGAGTGAATGTATTAGAAGTTGTTGAATTGAACTCATGGACGGATGAGGATGAAGGAAAAGTTCTTTGAATCCGTTAATGATGTCAGTGAGAGCTCGAGAGTGGAAGATTTTTTCTTTTTCTATTTAGAAAAGTTTTCGGGTCGGTTGAAGCGTAGTGAGGTCTTAATTTGGGTTCACGGATGGTAGCGAAACGATGGAATGTCCTCATGACTTGAGAGAGATCTACTCATGGATATTTCTTCCCTCTCTCTCTCTTTCTCTCTCGTCTTCACAATAATGTTTTGCTTCTGCTCCTCACTGATGTTCTTGTCGATGTTTTGTCTGTGTGTCTTTGTGTGTGTGTGTGTGTTTTGGTGGGTTGGTTGGTTGGTGGTAAAAGAGTGGAGTGGAAGTTGTTCTTGTTCGGAGGTAATTCAATACATGAGTGGTGGTGGTAATAATATTTCCAAGCATCGTATTCATAGTCATTCGGAATGGCAAAAATTCGTTTCTAATGAGTGACGCCAACGAGAATAATTTATCACGTTCCAAGCTCTCTTGTCTACCCTTTTCTTCTTTCCCCTTCTTCCAAAGACACACACATACAAATACACACGCAAGGAAGAACTCACACACATATGGTATCCATCTATTCATCCACTTTTACTCTTCAAGAGGAGAGCACAGCAAGAGCGAGAGAAAAGAGAGAGAGAGAGAAAAGAGAGAAAAAAAGTAAATCTTTTTAAATTTACAAACTTAAAATTATATAGCATTCGATTAGGAACGTCATTCATCTTACAACAACTATTACATACCTTCACGTCATTTGATAATAAAACCAGAGCATTTTCCCATAGACTCTTTCACTACAGATATCCCTCCTTTCATCCTCCATCCTCCATTCTTCATTCTACCCCCATCACATCTTACGTCTGAACTGAACAGTAGGGCCAAATCTCTCTCTCTCTCTTTATCTCAGCACTCGACCTAAATGTTAAATTTAAACTCAAACCAGAAACCAGACGAGGAGGACGACAAACGACAACTCAAGTCAAGCTCTGTCATACTAATTAAAAACATATTCTATGCCAATATCACTTCATTTATTATTATTGGATTTGTACGATATTATTATTATCATTATTATTTCACATTTTACGTTTAAATTGGACTTTTTGTCATCCGTCTCGTCTATTTCTATTTTATCGTCGATTCGTTGGTCGTTGTCATTCTCACTGGAGCGTGAGGTGAGTCCCATTATTTTTCTCATATGTACCCAACACAAACATCAAACACACATGTTTGATTGTCTGTGTTTGTGTGTGTATGCGTGTGTGTGGGGATTTCTGGGAAGTCAAATGACACAAAAAAAAATCAAAATGAAATGGAAAATGACACTCGGGTTTTTGTTTCGCTTTTTTTTTGTTTTTGATTGAGATGAAAAAAGGGAGGAGTCGCTTATGTTCCCCCCACCCCATTCTTCCCATCCTTTCTGGTTCTACTGGTACTGGACTGGTTTCCAACTAAATGAGACTTATGTATACGTACATACATATGATGTGATTTCCTAGTGAGTCAATGCAATGACTGTCTGTCTATTTGTCCCTATACATATAGATATTTGGACTAGGGACAGTAGAGTTTAAATTTGAGTTTTGGGACTGTACATACATCTCGGGTTTGGCACATGCATACTGATGATCGTGAGTGTAAAACAATGTCTCATTGTTCTCTATTGGCTCAAATGTCTCATTCACAGAGCTCAAACACACACAAACACAGCTCGCCTGTACTTATGGATACTGCGTACACTTTTCATTATTACCTCGACTCTATCATGACGAGGCTTGGAATGAAATAAAATGAAATGGCAAAAGTGAAACAGAGAGAGAGAGAGAGAGATAAAACAATGCAGAGCTTCACTCTTCTACATATTACATATCTGTACTCTCGTCTATCATAAATTTGATGGAGAGAGAAGAGCACAACGTGTGGAGAAATAAAATGTGAAGGCGTTAAAGGAAGTTCAGGTTTGGGTGAAATGACTGGCAAAAATGTGACTGATCTATTACTGCAATGTGGTGTGACTTTGAACGAACCCAAAACTAAAACTAGACAAGTGTGTGTCTGTCTATCTCTCTGTCTATGTGCATATACGCGCTCCGTTGTCCGTACACACTACAATCTACAACAAAATGAAACTGAAAAATAGTCCATGCATGTTAGAATTGAAGGATGTGTATGAACTACAATGATATATTTCTATCTGTGTGTAGAGAGAGCGAGCGAGAGAGAGAGAGAGACACGGAAAAAAATGGTTATATATATTTGTAAAATGTTCAAAATGAATTATACGGGAATGGATGGCTGGCTTTGGTTTTGACTTGTACGGTTCACTCTTCTCTGTTATTATTGCTTATTACGATGCGATTGCTGAAGGTAGCTAATCCAATTGTTTTGGGAAATAATACATCTGGAGGTTGTTTAATAGGATAATAAATAATGACATGGTAACGTGAGGCTATAAATTCAGACAGAATGAATAAGTGCATTTGTGTCAGGCCAGAAAAACCTTGAGAGTGACAATTTGAACTTGCCTGCGTACTTACTTACTTACTTACTTACTTACTTACTTACTTACTCCTTGCTTACTACTCCTGTCGATTCCACCTCAAAGTCAAAGTCAGAGTCAACTCGTTCAACTCTATCTCTCGTTCATTCCCTATCCAGATATGTATCTCTATCTCCATGCACACTTGACACTGGTACATGTCCTTCCATTCCTTTCTCCATCTCATTCTCGTCAAACAGTCACACCACAGACAGCATTGCACAGCACAGACAAACCGTCTCTCTCTCTCTCTCTCTCTCTCTCTCTCTCTCTCACTCTCCTAATATTCATATTCTGGATACTGTCAACCTTTTATGCTCCTCGTATATACGATACGATACCATCGTTATTTTGCAGCAGTCGCCGATTGCAATGACAAACATGCAAACATGCACATTGTTTGCTGAATCTGATTCCAAATGTACATGGAAACATTATCAAGGATAGTTTATGTACTTATTTGTGAGGATGCTAATGGAAAATGGCAACAAAAAGTACAACGACTACTTTATATAGGAAAACATCATCAAGCCAAAAAAAGAACGAAGAGTGAAAAAGAAAAAAAAGGTGATTCTGGTTCTGCGGTGTTGACTTTGAGCTTGTCTCTTCTCCGTTCTTTTTGCAAGTAGTTCTAGTTCTAGTTGGAGCAAGTCAAAAGTCGAGATATATATATATATATATATAGAGAGAGAGAGCCATGAGGTTGAGCATGAGACGAGCACGTAAACTTATGCATAGTAATGAGCTGCTATTAAAATCCGTGGACTCGAGAGTCAGTTAAAGCTCACAGCTACAACATGTATGCACTTAGGTGCACGTCTTACACACAAAGTACAGATATGAAGGGGAAGGTGAGGAAGGTTAGAGTTGGGAGTCCATGCATAGATTATTCCATTATGCACGCATGTATTTATATGGTACAGAGAGAGAGAGAGAGAGAGAGAGAGAAAGAGAGAAAGAGAGAAAGAGAGAGAGAGAGAAAGAGAGAGAGAGCCCAGGAATTGCAACAAGGAAACCTGCAAGAATTCTCTTCAAACTATTTAACTAGTCAAAACTCAGAGGAGTCAGAGAGTTCGAGTACATCATTTAGCATCATTTTAGCATCCTTTTTTCTCGTGCTCTCCCGTCTTGTTTTTTTACCCCTTTATTTCATTTCATTTCATTTCATTTTACTAACAATCAAAGGAAAAGTTGCAGAAAAGTTCAAAAACTCGTCATCATACCGTTTTTTTTCTTCTTCTGGATCTGACACTCTCCACACATTTTCTATTTTATGTGTATGTGCGCAGGTTTTTTAAATGAATTCCATGATGCGGATTGGACACTTCGTCATTTCATTTTGATGGACTGTTGAGTCGGTATATATGTATATATATCTATGTATATCTGTATATGTGAATGTGAATGTGTGCGGAGGGACATAAAGGGAAAAGACCATGTGCACACACTAGATTTTTATTGTAATATTATTTGAGATTTGATATGAGAGAGCGAGAGAGAAAGAGGGAGGGAGGGGGGAGGGGGAGAGGGAGATGGAGAGCGAGAGACCGGTATGACGAGGACGGGAACAGTAGCGCAGTTATATGCCAACTTTTATTATTATTAATTCAACAAAACTGCATCGTATTTTATGTTCTATTAAATGTGTAATGTGTGTTCTCAAATCACACAAGTTGTCGACTACTCATTTCCACATTTGCTCTCTACAACTCCACACACACTCACAGTGTACTGTACACTGTACATGTACATATATACATATGAACACACTCAACTGACCACTGACGAGCTCGTCTACACGGTTTTAATGTGCAAAATCTACTGTTTTATTACCCCTCATGTCATGTTCCTAGTTTGTAGAATAGTTTGTGCAAAAACAAACACACAAAACAAGGAGAGAAAAGCAGAAGCAGAAGCAAAAGCACAAACTGAAACTATCTGGACTTTGATTGTATTAATGAATCCACACATTTGACGGTTGAAAAAAACTGACTACAGATATTCCATTCTGTGTAAGCTGTACGCTGTACGGAAATTGACAAATCGACAAATGTAAGAATAACTCGATTGAAAACTGCTTTTTTCCCCCTTCGACTCTCAAACCTCCCTCTTTTATACGGTTCCAATTTCCAATTTCCCCATTCGAAATGGTGAACAAGAACATTTGTTTTTTATGTAATTTATATAGAGTTGAAAGTTGAACAATAAATTGATGAACGAATACAAAAAAAAAAAAAAAACATTTGTACTCGTTCAAGTTTCTCTCTCCCTCTCTCTGATTCTGATTCTCAAAATGACTGGCTATGGCTATATATATGTATATACCTGTAATAGAATACACTGCATTGTCGTGTTGACTGTTGGCTTGTGTAATTTGGATGGTGCTATTTTACTCGTCTAAGGTTAAACTGGTGATCACAAAGTTAATAAAAGTTATTGATGCATAAATGAAGTTTGATGAGAAAAGGGCAAGTTTTTGGTTAAAATGTTACGCCCACGTGTCTTCTTTTCTCTGATGAACTCATGAAAGTCCCTCCATCTCCATCTTCTCCATTCCATGCAAACACATATACGATACATACAATTGATACAATCATGCAGCCATGTACTAAAAAACATTGTGGTGTGTGTTTGTACTCAAAAGTTCATGTGATAAAGAAGGGAGGATGGTTTTACTTTGAAGGTTTAAGCCAAGGTGTACAGATCGACTGAACAGTGTACACTGTACACCGTCGCTCTCGTTCTTCATCTTCTTCGTCTGCTTCTTCTTGTGACTCTCAATTCCCAATTCTACGCACAATGAAATGAAATATGCTGTTTGTGTGTGTACTCCAACTCGAAACTCACCTTTGTTGTTTGTATGTACTTTGTTCGTAGCTTCGTAGTTTCGTAGTTTCGTACTTTGTACCATGAGAAAAGGAATGAGACAGGCAGACAGGCAGAGTTGAGAGTCGTGGATGGAAAACTACATATAGTTAAAGTAAAGATATATATTTGTACATGTATGAAATGTGTGTGTGTGTGTATGTTTGTGCCTTTGTGCTTGTGTGTGTGTACGGGTGTGTTGGAGGAGCGAGAGCCAGAGAGAAGCCAGAGAGCTCCCTGCTACACTTGGTTTTGTCCAAGGCGGCAGTTTATCATTATCGTGAAGTTGGAGCAGCAAACAAGACAAAAAGATTAACGGTAGTAATTAAGTCTTAAAATGAATGCTAGCTATTCACGCAATCTGACAAAGTTGTGAGTTCTACTTGGTTTACTTCCCAACTACTATCCACTTTTACGTACAATTTATCCTGCTTCCCCATGTCCATGTCCATGTCCATGTATCCATGTCTCTTTGCTATATGCCATGCCGTCCAATGTGAAGAATTGGTAAGTAAATACATACCTATTCACAGGTACGATATATGTACATGATTCATGATACTGAGGTGTAATATCGTATGCACATACATTTTGGACAGTCGTCGACGACGACGAGCACAACACGTCAACTTTTGGCCAAACCAAAAGTAGATACCCAAATATACAAATATAAATATTGTGCACTATGTGAGTGTAGTGTGTGTCTTCTTTGTGTGTAGGACCGATAAGGATTATCATTACACCCCAGACATAGTTCAGCTCTTCTCAGACTCAGACTACACACATGATACGCAATAACACAATACACGTACAGATACTCATACTGATACTGATAAACATGTAGAGTTTTTCATTATCTTTCAAATGACATCATAGTTACTCGCTTAGCATGAGCATTAGCGTGAGCGTAAGGGTAAGAGTTGGACGTTGGGAGTTAAGACGTATGACCCGGCTTAATGTACAATTGTTAGGTATATGAGACATATTCAATCCGCAGAAGCCAGGCAAAAGTTCTACTACTGTTTTCTTTTACACACACACACACACACACAGACACAGACGTTGGGCACATATTAGGTAGGAGAATAAATATTTTAACTTACCAAATGGAAATACATTTGAATCGGGATACACATGAATTGTGAATTGTGAAGGGAAAACACACCGCACGTAAAGTAAAAACTCTATGGATTGTCTAACTTTGTATACATATTTGTAAGAGACATACATAGTTGCACTGTGTATTCCATTTCATTCCTTTCTATTAAAATACATTGTACTATGACAGTATACATGCCATGTCGTGTTTGGACGCCTTCGGCAATTACATTTGTATCGCATTGCATTCTAAGTATGTATTCAGTATTCCATTGTATTCTACTCTCAATTCTCCTTCCTTCGACCACTAACACAGTCCTTGTATGTATGTACGATACATACTACGACTGGGAAATATACAAGGAAAATTTCCGTTTCTGCCCTTCCTCTTGCTAAACTCTTGTATGCCATGGACTTTTTAGAATTCGAGAATTTTGAATTTAGATATTTGCACAAGTTTTTTTTTCTTTTTCATTTTTTTTCCGGGGTTCTCAACGAGTTTGAGTTCCAGCTGATTGTTCGTTGGTTGGTTGGTTGGTCGGTTGGTCTATTTAGAAATTCTCATAATAGCAACCCATCAAATCCCGACTTGAAAATCAAATGACAACATGTACAGAGGACGAGTGGAGTTTTCACATGAGGAAATTCCAACTAGAATTCAAGTCGAAATTGGAATTTGAACGGGTGGAATCCAAATTCAAATTCACATTCAAGAGAATGGTGGGGAGGGAAATGACATGGAATCGGTATAGAATATCAAAGGTGGAATGGAAAAGAGAAGAGAAAACACACTTGAAGCTTCTTTCTCTCTCTCTCTCTCTCTTTACATTTCTTCATATTATTTCCATTCCGATTACTGACTACTGTGTATTCGTATGACTATGACTGCTTCTGCTTCGACTTCAGAGCTCCACCATTCATTGATTAATCATGTTGTTGCTTTGACGTGCGTATTGAAACAATAGCAAATACACAAAGTAAACACACACACACACACTCACTCACACTCGCACACTCCGTGCATTCCATCCATACAGAGTTTTCTTTTGAGCTCCCCCATCATCATCATCCATTATAGACATCGTCATTTGCTCCATATTCTTCACCAGCTCACCAACCCATCATGTTCTTTCTGTCTTTGTGTGTGTGTGCACAGAAAGTCCATTTTAAAACGAGTCGAGCGTGGTATTCAAATTCAAAGGTGAGTTGGGAAATATACGTGTGCGATACAAAATAAGTGTACATGAGAAATGCTTCAGGATCACACAAAGTGACTCGTGACTACGCAAATTTCTCATTCCTCGTTTCTCTAGAATTTTGCTCATGGATTTCCATGAGAAATGAGAAATGAACGAATCTCTTGTCAAGTCTTTTCGTTGGCAATTATAATTCATGTGTCTGTCCCACTCCGACTTTCTATATTCCGTTTCCTTTCGACACATACACCTTTTACTCAACTGCATACATATATATATATATATGAATATATACCTGCCTGTCTTTCTGTCTGTCTGTCTGTTTATCTGTCTGTCGTCAGCTTACGGTGCGGGTGACAGAGACTTACGGTGTAGACTTGAACTTGCTTCCCTTTCCATTTCTCTACCCTTTTACCACGTTGTCATTCATACAGAAAATTGTTCACACCATGGCCGAAAACTCACATTTTCTCTCTACCTATTCCGAAATTCCGCATTTCGTTTTTTCCCTATTTCCCGACATTTCCTATGATTCCCTAAGTATTTTCATGAACAGTCCCTGTACAAAAAAACGTTTGTTTATTTCATCTCAACTCTCACACGCACACTCGTAGGTATAGGGTATATGACGTTTCCTTTTAGATCAATTCATTTTTCTTTAGACTTTTGGGTGTGTGTGTACATATTATTGTGAATGCTAAATGGCAAATAGTAAATGGTTGGAGTAGGAAAAATAAAAGAGGAAAGGAGAAAAAGAGCAAAGAGCGACAGAGTAAGACTTTAATGGGATTGTCAATTGCAAGCTTTTAGACCATGTAACATGTCCCTTCTCTTCTTCTTCTTCTCTCCTTCTCTTGCCTTTATATACTCCAATATTCTATTTTCTCTCTGTGTTTTTCTCCTCTCGGATCGTAATTCCACATTGTTGTGTACATTTGTAGGAGTTTGAGCGGAGGATTCTTTTTTTTTGTTGAGTATATATTAGTGTATTTCCGTTTTGGTTGTTCCAGCTTCAGCATTTCACTATGTTTCAGTCTTTGAGTCGTTGCGTATTCCAGTATTTAGTGAGATGATGGGGGGAAGCAGCATGTGGCTCATACAGAATCCAGGCAGAGTTCCACGTACGGAGTTGAGTTGAGAGGTATGGGAAGGAATATTTATTTAAGACAAGATAAAGACAAAGAGGAAGGAGGTTATAAAGAAAAATATATATAAGTCCATGGTAGATGGTAGACTCTGGCAATGGAGAGAGAGAGAGAGAGAGAGAGAGAGAGAGAGAGAGAGAGAGACAGGGAGACTCTGAGAACTAAGAGGCTGAGAGAAAGAGAGAAAGAGAGACTTGAGATGAGGTTTTTGTGTGGACGATTAGGACGATATGGATTAAATGGTTAATGTGAAGGAAACAATGCATTAGGAACTACTGAGTAGTCGTCGTCGTCATGAAGGATGCATGCATGGTGCACATTAGGCAAAATGATACGACCAAAAAAATGCATACATATTCTCATGGACCATCATCATCCACCAGCAGCAGCAGCAGCAGCCTACCATGCAATGTACATGTAATGTAACCTTTACTGTGTTCATTCCGTACAGTGTACCAGGGTACACTGTGCACAGACAATCGGTGAGCAAGAATATCTATACATGGAGAGTGAGATGGAGAGAGAAGGAAACCGTAGAACTGCTAGCAATGCTAGAATAGAATGAGAATGAGGGTGAAACAGACTGTACATATACTTTGTCTTTCTCTCTTTCTCTCTCTCTCTCCCGACCATACCAGAACATAGAATACCAGACCATACACTTCCATAAAGAGAAACGTGATGAGATTTTAAAAACACAAGGAAAATTGATGCTTACGCTTACACTCCTGACTATGATACATATCGTACTACTACTACTTCTACTATTCATACTACTACTACGACGACTACCGATACGTACAGTACAGAACAAGAGAGGAGAGAGCATGTACGTACATGTACGTACTTATGACATTGAACATACCGGCAAGATGGTTCTATTGCATTGCCTCCGGTCTCTGCATCTACATTCTACATTCTACATCCAGATACATACACATACACATGTACAGAATATTACATATTATTATTTTTATTATGGGATGTAATGCAATTTAATGCAATATACGCACAGACACACATCCACATGAATTTTTGACTAGTTGTTCACTGGATGGATTGCTCAGTTTTTTTTCCTTTCATACATACATACAGTCAAAGAGATGAATGTGAGCTCTCCTTTGGACTTTGATGAAACGCTTCATGAAGGTCATGGTTCTCGATTATATCATATCTGACTGACTCTTCCTCTGTACTCTATGTAATGTCTAATATCTAATGGCCAGGGTGTGTGTGTGTGTTGTGTATGGAATAATGGGAAGAAAAACTCGGGTTCGTTTCTTACAAAAACTCTTCTGTACTTTGTACATTGTACATAGTCAGTCTCTCTCTCTCTCTTTCACTCTCACTAAAAAATCTAAATGTATTATTACCATCCTACAATTTTTCTCAAACAACAGCAATTATCGCCTACCAAATGAAAACTACAAACTACATAGACATTTCGTGTCTTGTCTTTCTTGTCTTGTCTCCTCCATTCCATTGTGTATATTTTCAGAGTCCTTGTGAAGTAAAGCATCCTCACATGCATTATTGCACTTTGTATTCAAAACTATCCCACTACTCATATACTGTGCACTGTAACTCTTCGTATTTCTCCTCGTCCCAACTCTCTCATTTTTTTTTATATCCATCCAAATTACTTACCAACTGGATTAATTTACTTTAGTTTTAGTAGCTTCTGGTCAGCCAATTAGATTTGATTAGTCGCCCTCCGGCTCTCTCAACTCAACTCAACTCACATAACTTGAGAGTTGAGAATGGCTTGGATTCTCTCTCTCTCACTCTCTCATTCTCATTCTCCAACTCACAGTTATGATCTCGTTCACAGATATCGCTGGATATTAAATACTCTCAACTCTGCCTTCAGTGTCGAAAAACTTTTCAAATTCCACACAGCTCATTCGTATTCATTTTCAATCCCTCATTTAACATTTAAAAACTCCACCAAAACAAAACAAAACAACACAACTCAACTCAACTATCTGCACTACAGATTCTGCCTATAATCCAATCCCAATTTGAATATAATTTAATTGCTTTTAAATCTGGGATTTCCCCCTTCCCCCCCCTCGTAATTGCTTCAAAAAAAAAAAAAAACATTCCAAATGAGTGTAGATTCCTCTCACAAAAAAACATCTCCAGTATTTTTTAATTACACCCCAATTAAAACAAAAAGGCAGTTGAAAAGGATTCCGGTTTTACACACACAACAGATAACCATCAAAAATCAAACAAAGTGTCATCATTTTTTTCCCCATTCATTCTTGTGGATTTTTTTCACATCCTTTCTTTGACTTTAATATAATACAATAATATTTTATAATAGGAAAGCGAGAGAGGGAAAGCGAGAGAGGGAAAGAGAGAGGGAGAGAGAGAGAGGGGGGGAAAGAGGATAGCATGGCTGTTGGGCTGTGTTTTGGGTTTTTTGTATGGATGAACGAGCAATCTTTTTTATACTTGGTTTTTTTTTTTTTTTTTGAGAATGAAAATGGGGAGAAGAAAGTTGAAGTAGAGAGAGAGAGAGAGAGAGAGAGAGCGAAAAGAAGTAGAGGAAAGAGAAGAAGAAGAAGAAGGCAAAGTGGAAGGCGAGTAGAAGTGGAAGGTAGTAGAGCTAGATGTTGGAGCTGGTTAGACCGTAGGTGTAGCTGGTGAATGTGAATGGATCGATTGGGAAGAAGAAATAGGTGCAAGTTGCTGTCGGCCGGTATATAAATATGTATGTTTTCCCCAACACACGGTTCCTTCTATGTATATTTGTGTGTGTGTGTGTGTGTGTGTCTGTGTGTACGAGTAAGTAGTTAAGTTTGATGGTGATGTTGTCGGATTTTCTCTTTCAATTCAATTGGAAATATTTGAGTCTGCACATGCCATGCACAATCTATCTGTATGTGTGTGTACACACACCCTTATAAGAAACACATGTATATATGGATATGATACAGAGCCAGCTCACGAATGTCAAATAAAAATGAAAAAAAACAACTCCTCACTCGCTGCTTCCCCCGTCCACCTCAAAGCAAGATTTATTCTCACCAAAGCCCAATATCCGAGAGTTAATGTGTGATTCGGATATTGTTGAAGGTGGTACAGAGAATATAGCGAGAGAGAGAGAGGGAACCATCAAATTCAAATTCGGTTGGTTCGAATTGGATTTGGAATTCGAAATGTAATGCAAATCCCAAGCCTAAAGCCTACAGCTAAGACGAAGGAGTTGTGGAAAATCTAGTTATCGTAAAAGGAATATTCTGGAGAGTGAGAGAGAGAGAGAGAAAGATGGAGAGATGGAAGGAGGAATAGAGAGCGTCGCCAGCTGTACTCATATTGTAATGGTTGCGGTGTATGAAGTTTCATAGGCCAACTCACGATTAGTTCCCTATAAAGAATCCAACTTAACATTGGAAATAATGAGTATCTGGGGTATGCTAAGCTCCTCGTGTAAAACTTCATCCACGGGAGAGAGTTTGGCAGTTTCCATACTTATTAGACCAACTCAATGAAGAGAGAGAGAAAGAGAGAGAGAGAGGGAGTGGAGAAGGAATCTGGAAATCTGGAATCTCCAGTTTAACTCACTCCAGTAGTACAAACGAGAAGGAGAGTAGGAGAGGAAGGAAGAGAGTTCTCTCTCTCTCTCTGTGTCTCTACTCCAAAAACCAGATCCAGATCTAGAAGATCTCAAACTCCCGTATGGTCTTGGGTTTCGGGTTTTGCTCCGAAGGGAACACGAAGAGTGTAAGGAGTAGAAAAAGAAGAAGAAGAAGACGAAGAAGAGAACAGGATGGATTAATAAGACGGGCGGATGCAGTAGACGCAGCTGAGTCTAATGAAACAAAATACGACGAGGAATTTCTCGTCCAATGAGAATCAGACCAAAAACTTTTATTATGACTTTCGTCTACACACACACACACAGTCTTACGTTAGAGTTGAGAGACGAGAAATCTACACACAGACACACAAACAGTAGAGTAGAGAGAGCTTTATGTTTTTCCACATAGCACTTTCTTGCTTGTTTCCACCAAAGTCGGAAAGGAAATGATTTGAGAAAATCTGTCTACTGGCAAAGGGAAGAGAGAGAGAGAGAAAGAAAGAGAGTTAGTCTCGGATTTTACGGACATTCACCGGCATTTTATCGACAATAAATTTGTCTATTGCAAAACATAAACATTTGGTTAAAATGAAGTTTCATTAAATAACCCAATTACATGTACCAAAATCCCATGTTGTTGAGTTTTCAATGTGTAATCTGAAATCTGAAATCTGTTCCAGGACGACGAGGACTACTTTTACTTTCCTTCGTATTCCCATTCTCCTACGCTTGTTTTCCTATTCGTCTTCAGTCTTCAGTCTTTTCTTTAGTCTTTATCCTTCTCGTGCATTTCTTTGTATAGTTTCTTCTCCCTCATTTTCTTGCATGAAAAGGAGGAATATCTGTAGACAAGGAATTAAAACTCTGGGCTCTCGTCAATAATGGGATGGAACACACACACACACACTCTCTCTCTCACTCTTTCACTCATGCTTGCAATGTCTTGAGTGCACAACTCGGCTTTCCTCGAGTATACTTTGAAATGTGTCGAGTTGTGGAATTATGGAAATTTTGAGTGATATTCTCAAGTCAGTTTGCCTCTTCTTCTTCTTTTTCTTCTACTTCGTGGCCTTGATACTTGGGATGGTATATAGGGGAAAGAGAAGGAGAGAAGAAGAGAGGGGGAAGTTTTTTAATAATTCCATACATAGTCTATAACTTTGAGTCATAAAAAACACAGAGTCCCTGTCATATGGGCTCATCTTCATTTTTATCCTCATAATTTGATGATATTTTCCTCAGGTTGACTCTCTCTCTCTCCCCTTTCAATGTGTATTATTATTAATATTTTGTCAGTCCACCATCACCGATAAATATCAGTAAACCAGGAGAGAAAAGAACAACCACGGCGAAACAAAACGAGCGCTTTGTGTCGAGTATACACGATACCTATACATGTAAAATTATTGTACACACGACAATCTTCATATTTTTTCCTACGGCTTCAAGAGAAGAAGAAAAAAAAATAATTTTTATGATGGCAATTTTGAAAATGAAAATGAGCCACAAGTATTGAGAGATGAGAAGATTGAAGACTCGTAGTATACAGACTTTAAATGTTCCATGTCTTGCCAGTTTTTTTTTCTTCTTCTTCTTCTTCGTTCTTTCTTTCTTTATTTCGTTCCCCCCTCGTTGTTCGTTCACCATGTTGAATGATCAGATGGCATCTCTTGAAAATAATAATGATTTTGACTCGGGCAGAACAAGAAAAAAAACCAACCAACCAACGATCGTATAGTGAGTTATGAGTGGAATTACTGGTGGTGGTGTTAGAAGGTGGGTTGGCAAATGGCAGTGATACTCTTTGACCCTCGTCGTCATCTTCATCGTCCTCGTGGTTCTTACCAAGTTTTATTTATTTATTTTTCACTTGAATAGTTTGGCAGTTATTGTAAATCAGACGGGGTCGAGTAGAACACATGCTCAAAAAAAAAAATGAACAATCTCCGCCACACCAAAGGAAAAAAGGAACGCACGCAATAAATATCTGTACATATATATCTGTATGTATATAAAAATGAGTCTTTTGTATATGGTAGACATATGAAAATTTGTATAATATAAAATTGTACCCCGTGCTCTGTCATCAAGTGTCGAGGAATCTTTCGTTGTCTCTTTGTATTCTACATTTTTACACATTTTGTTCATCGTCGTCATCGTCTTCGTCGTCTTCGTCGTCCTCGTCCTCGTCGTCGGCGTATTCTTTTTCTATAAAAAGTAGTCCCTACTCCACTTTTTTTCTTACTCGTCAAATATTTTGTGCTGTGCATATTTATCAGACGGTGTGTGTCATGTCATGATGGAGAAATTGAGAGAGAATGACAATTTCCCATTTTTTTTACTACAAACTCACACACACACATATATAAGATATACTGCCGTACACTTTACATACACTGTTCAGTACCTGGTTTTTTCCCCCTGAAAGAGTTGAGAATTGACAAAGGAAAATGAAAACATGCAGTGCCATTTTGGTTTTCCATACGATCCCCATATGAAATGGTTACATATAGACCACAACGAGTGCTCCATGAAAGAAATTGTGAGTATCAAAGCTGAAGAGGATGCGATGAGAATTTTGATTTTGCATACTCTACACACACAGACACACACATGTGGAGAGTGGTTCATAATTTGACATGGGTTGGCTTATAAAGGAGAGATTGTACCGTACCGTACAAACTTGAGCACTGGATTCTCCTTCGAAAGGACCCGCATAAAGATACATGGAGATATTTATATATTCACATGTGTGTGAGCTTTCGGCTCACACACACATATTGTCCTTCTGAGCCTTGGTCTGAGTCTTTAAGAAACCAAAGAGCAGAGGAGAAAACTGTAGGTGATACTCACATCCCATTGCTATTGCTATTGCCATTGCACACACACGAGGAATATATTAAACATCATGGGGTTTGACTGTGTATGTATTTATGTGCGAGTGTGCACACGTCACTGTATTTTATTATGAGGATTTTGGCTGTTGCTGCTGGCCCCATTACATTACGAGTACATTGGCTGTGGCTGGAGCGAGAGAGAGAGAGAGAAAGAGAGCGAGAGTGAGCTGGAGTTCATGTAAATACTAAGTGATATTCACTGGTGCTATGAGTGTGTGTGTTGGCTTATGATGAAGGTGATTTGGAAGGAATTGATGGGTCACTATGCAGATATTGCATCTCATTATAATGATGTCCTTTGGCTACAGAGAGAGAGAGACAGAGAACTCTTTCTATAACTATCCATTCCATCATCTCTCTCGTTCGTCTCTCTCCTTCTCCGAGGATAATAGCGAATGGAGAATACAGCAAAAGTATAAAATACAGAATAAGAAAGACAAAGTTTCTATGTGTGTGTGTGTGTGTGTGTGTGTGTGTGTGCATGAGAACATATCGTGATAATCATGGCAACTGACAACTCTTTGTTTCTCTCCTTGTTCTTCTTCTAAGTACTTCTTCTTGGTTTTCTATTTCTTTTTCTTGTGGCTCTTTTTCGTTGTGTGACTGTCCTCGTCGTAGTCGAGTTGGATCCTTTGCTCACGATGCCATACATTCCAATTCCGACTCGTACTCAACTCCCAGGATGAAGGTAACTTTATGGTTTTGGTGACAAAAACCAATGTTCAAAGTAAACTCTCCCACTGAGACTTGTCTCGTCTTTCTAAAGGAAACATGCAATAAAGGGAGTCGCAGGGAAATATTATATTAATTCGAGAACGAAAACCTTGTTCACATACACTCCCGTCGCACACCGTGGAACGTCATCCCAGTCCCCATTTTATGTGTCAGAAAAACACGATTCCACCACACACGTACACACACACACACTACACACACAACTACACACACTCACAGCCAAAAAACCTTTTCCCCCCATTTTTTCCTTCTTCTTATTCTTCTTCTTTTATTCTTACAGATATTTCTATTCAACACTCCATAACGCATTCTACATTGTACACCACACAATTTACAGATAGACGATAGACGACGACGTTGCATGTATATATTTTTTACCATCCGCTGTACAGAAAACAAGAATGCAATTCTGTCATAGAGTGCATGGAACATGGAAAATAGGAAATAGAAAACACTCGTGCCCCCTCGATATGGTCTCTCGAGTTGAAAGTTGAGAGTTCATAAATCCAAACTAGACAGAAAAGCACTTTTAATTTCCAATCAAATGCGAGTTGTGACTATTGGCAATAGTAAATATTTGAATGGCATATCACTCTGTATCGGTTCCCTTTGTTTTCTCTCTCTCTCTCTCCATATGCTGAGAATGGTCATTCAGTCTAGAGAGAGAGAGAGAGGGGAAGAGAGTGGGGGTCGGTGTGTGGAATGGAAGTAATGGTTATGCGATGCAATGTGACGTAATGGCACTGGATAATTTGAAATGTGTGTAGTGGAAGGGAGAAGAAAAATAAAAAGAAGAACTCCGTGTGTGTGCTCTGGGAAACAAGTTGTATCTGTTCTGTATCTGTCTGTGTCTCTGTACCTTTTTTTTCTGTACACACTCAAATGTGATACCAAGCACCAAATCCAAAATACAAAGTACGAATAGAAGGAATCGTAAGAATTGAGATAAACTGGTTTCTGGGAGTTTCCCTCCGAATGCCATTTCCTTTATCCTCTGTACATTCTTCCTTCTTTTTCTTCCTTCTCCTTCTCTCTTTTGTTCTTTGCCAGAGCGAGAGAGAGAGAGAGATGCGAGTAGGGAGTGAGTAAGTCGAGTCCACTATGGATCAAGTACATTGATCCTCTACTCTACTCTACACACGCTGTATATTTCTCCTTGTACCTTTTCAATTTGTAATAAAAATCATTCTTTCCAGACTCTTTCATTTACTCTAATTTCAATCTCACATGCTCCTTTCCTTCTACTTCTTACTTGTACTTCTACCTTCCATATAAATCCACATTCAAAATGGGCAAATCCGAAATTTCCTAAACGTATTCAAATGAGGAAAGAAATCAAGAGTATTTTTTTCCCCGTACATTACATACACACACACACACAGTTGGCTTGAGAATCTAATTAGAGATTAATGATAAATGCGTGACCATGTAGAAAGGAAGAGAGGGAGAGGGAGAGAGGAGGAAGAGAAGAAGAAGAAGAAGTTAGTTCAAAGTCGTTGATGAATGTTGATTAATTTTCAATTTCTATTCATTATTCAACGCATATAAAAAATATAATGTGTGCTCTGTGAAATGGCTCAAAGAGAAATAGAAAAAGAAAAGAGAACAAAGTTGTAAATCCAAATACGAAATACGAAATACGAAAAACGAAATGCGGGCAAGTTTGAGTAAAAGTAGATTGAAAAACTGAGTCAGTTGTAAGGTTAGAGTACTGTTACTGTAGAGTGTAGAGAGTGTGCTGTGTGTGCACACACTGCACACGCACACACACGAACATATAAGTATATTTGTATGAAAGAGAGGGAGAGAGAGAGAGAGAGAGAGAGAGAGCTTGAGGATTTAGACGATAATTTAAAATAGATGCAGATGGTAAGTGAAGGTAACAGGGGGAAAGAGAAAGAGCGTCTTTGTGTGTGTTCTCGTTCTTATTTCCTTCGTTACACAACTGGGGAGAGCATTTTATTTTGGAAATAAATATTTAGAGATAGCAGGTATACAAGTACCAGTACGACGAGTATATGTACAAGGTTGGTTTTTTCTCCTACTACTTCTCCTCTCTCTCTCTTGAGTCGTAATAAGGAGTAAACTGCTGTAGTCGTGTAGTCTATAGTGCCAGAGCGAGAAAAGAGAGTGAGAGAGAAGGGAGAAGGGAGCAAGAGCGAGAGGAAGCAATGTCATTGTGAAGCGCGTAGGAAGGGAAGGCGAAGGAATTTTTGATGGGATTTGCCAGAGGATAAATACATGGAAAGGAAAGTCAAGTTTGAAAACTTTCTGAAGCCCGGTTAGCTAGAAGAGAGTCAGAGTCAGAGTCAGAGTCAAGCACATCGTTCGTATCATACGTATCCAACAAACAGCATGGTACACTCAATACTCATACTCATACGTAAAGGATGGGCCACGAGCTCCGAGCATACAAGTGTACAATTTCTTCGTGGGTAGCTTTCATATCATATGTAGTTTTTCGTTTTTCTCTCTCTCTTTCGGTTTCGGTGTCGGTTTATATGTATGTATGTATGTATGTATGTGTGAGTTCAAGTTCTTGTTCTAGTTGGCTGTAGTTTTAGTTTGAGTTCTATTAGCTAGTAGCTAGTTTTCGTCCTCGTCATCCAAATCCTAGTTTTCTACAACTCGTAGTAGTTTTCTCATTTACGAAAAACTCCAACTTCTTTTTCCGAGTTATTCCAGAGAGAGAGAGAGTGAGAGAGAGAGAGAGAAAGAGAGAAAGAGAGAAAGAGAGAAAAATGGAGAGGGAAACTCGTGCTAAGCTATCAACTAGAGACCCTGTGAATATTTTAGAACAACATGAAGTGCTCTCAACCATTATGTGATAAAGACCACTATACCTATTTCCGCTTTCCACTATCAATCAATTTAACATCCCCAACAGCTTCCCCTCTCTCTCTCCCCATCCACCCCCGTCCATCCTTTACAGTCATCGACCAATGAAATCGAAACTCAAATCATTTGAGTCAAATGAAAGAAAGCATAAACGTATTCATCATTTACGTTTATCGATGATTGAATTGAATTTCAAAGTGAAAATCCTTAATACTCTCTCTTTCCAACTTCAATTTTTTCGTGTCTTCAACTACTACTCCAATTATAAGCATCCAACTTTATTTCTTTCTTTCTCTCATTGTCATTCATTCATAATTGAGCACTCTGATTCTGATTTCCTTTTTCAAAGTTTGACGTAGTTTTTCCTTCAAAAATTCAAATTCCAAATTTCCCGAGTTCTCATTTTTCCATTGTGAATTCAGGATTGTGGATACCAAAGGGTTCGGAAATGATTCTCCATTTCCCGAGTATAGTCTCAAAATCAAAGGGGAAAACATACGAATACAAATACGACGAGAGGAAACGGGAAATGAAACGAGGAGAGGAAAATGGTACCAAACAAAAGGGAGTCAACTCTCCGTTGTTTTTGTTTTCATTTTTCCTCTCGTATTTTTCATCTCGTTTCTCGTTTTCTCTTTACTCTCAGGTTGTGGTTGCGGGAATTCAGAGAGCGTGAACGTGAAATATCTAGAGGTATAAAATATCGTTTAGTATTTTTTTCTGCGATGTTTGTGAGAGAGAGAGAGAGAGAGAGAGAGAGAGAGAGAGAGAGGGAAAGCGAAACTCTATGACTACTATTTGCTCACTATCCGGTTCTATTTCCATGATGTATTGTGAAAAATCCCGTGTGTACGGGAAGGAAATCAGTCGCAGTAAAAAATGCCGACACAAAGGAAACACAATATATATATATATATCTGTAGTACACAATAAATGTGTACACATTCATCCTCCACTCCATCTCTCTCCCTCTCTTTCTCTCCCTTTCTCGGTATATATCGAGAAAAACTTAAGCTGTATGAGTTTCTAAAAAACCGGCAACCAGAGAGAAATACATATAAAGAGAGAGAGAGAGAGCGAGAGCGAAAAGGAAAAGACAAAAACCGTTGGCTTGTGATGGTAAAAAAGGAGACATAAAATCAAGATTCGACTCGAGATTCTTTCTGCTTCCATTCTGTATTATGAGCCTTGACTTCGATCGCTCCAAGACACTACCAGTGAGCACGAACGACCGCCTCCTCCCTTATCCTCTCGCTCTCTCTTTCCCTCTCTCTCTCGTCTTTCTTACCTCTTTTCTTCAGTCTTCCGTCTTCAGGTTCTACTTTTCCATTTACTCAACAAACTCCAGCTATCCAGAGAGCCACGGCACAATAAAACCATGCAGCTTTACGCAATTTTCCTCAAGTTTCTCTCTCTCTCTCCCTTTTCTCTCCAGTTCTATCTCTCTTCCTAGCTCTTTCGTCTATTACCCCAGCCCAGATACGAGTTACTGACAATTTCACTGTTTCTGTCTGTGTCTTCGTCACTGTTACGTTAGCCGGCATTCACATCGTCTCTGTCTCATGCCTTATCATCCTTCCCATAAAAAGTTCCTCAGATTTTCTTCTCGTCTCCTTTCTTTGGGAGATTCCAGATTCTAGAATCTAGAATTTTCCTCAGAGTCGATTTCTTTTTTTCTCAGAATGGAAAACAGAACAAAACTCCCACTTTCTTTCCATGCCATACAAAGACTAACTGAGCTGTCTCATAATTCCACTTGTATTTCCCCCCTCACTCTTTCCAACTTGATAAGCTCAAGCAAATGAAATCTAAATTCTATATTCATGCATGGTCATATGGAAATGACATGAATGAGGAAGAAATGAGGACATGGTTTTTATTCAATAGAATATGTATTGAAAAATGAAATGAGGATGGAATTTGAGCAGACAGACTGAGTACAGAGAGAGAGAGAGAGAGAGAGAGAGAGACAGAGAGAAAGGGGTTGACAGTGGTGAGAAGTGAGTAGATAATTTTTTGGCTCAGATCTTAAGTGGATTGGATTGGATGCAGAATCTTCTTGACAATGTCATGGAGCATATGTGAGCGTAGAATCTAGATTTTGGAGTGAGTGGAGAATCTTGAAATGGCGATGATCTGTGTGTGAGTATGAAACTATACATGCTCTGAGAAATAAAAGAGAGAGAAAGAAAGAGAGAGAGAGAGAGTCTAACTCCAGCTAATGTACGCTTGCCTATCGTAAATGGCTTCGTAATTCTCTTCGCCTTCACCATGTCTTGGTTGACAGAATGTAAAATACGATTCAAGTCTACGGCGGGTTTCTCCCTTGCGCTCTGAATATCAATGTGAAGATACGCGAGGATGAGGACCAAAGACGACGAAAACTCCAAACCTTTTCCTCTCTCTCTCTCACCGTTTTTTTATTTTCTCTCTCCTCCTCCTCCGCTTTTTTCCCTTCACACACAGTTTTTCCTTTTACTCCTACTGAGCTCACAACATTTATCTGAATCACAACCTCCAAATACCTTGAACACACACAGAGACTTTTCTTCTCTCTCTCTTTCTCTCTCTCTCTCTCTCTCTCTCTGTCTGTCTCTCTCTGTCTCTCTCGAGTTCCTCGTAACTTGTACATGTGTATGTTTCTGGAGAACTCTAATGAAATTCTTAGGAAAATGTCTAAGGAATGAAAGAATGGAAATATATGTAATAATTTATGTTGGTGGAAATTACGTATTTCTCTCTCTCTCTCTCTCCCCAACATCTCACGATATCCCTCTTGTACAGTCCTGTACGTATTCCGTATTGTCCTTTTCATTTTCATTTTTATAATCATCAGGAGTCGGCGAGCGTATTTCCATTCCATTTCTCTCTCTCTCTCTCTTTCTCTTCTCTCCTATATTTCTCTCTTTGTCTCTACTTTACTTTTTCCATTGAGCATCACAATAGTTTCCATTCCAGTGTTTGAAATTGTAACTGGTTCTAGAAGCATATGCAGAATCATTCTGGAATAATTTCCATATGGGTAACAGACGGCTCCTCCGTTTTTTCCTCCCAGTACCATTTTTTATTATTTATTACCCACATCTCCACAACGAGAAAGAGTTGGAGAAGGAATTTCGCACATTTTGCATTGTGAAACGATGAGAACTGCTGCTCAGAGCTGTGTAAATGACGGATTGTTTTGTATTTCTTTTTGCAACGAGACAGAGAGAGAGAGAGAAAGAGAGAGAAGAGAGAGAAACGGAGGCTGGAGAATTCAGAGCGTGTACAGAGGGAAAAGTGGGTGAGAAAGAGAGAGGCTGTTGTTGTGTAATAATTTGTGGGCCGACTGCTGCCATCCATGTAGTTGTATTTTTGGCTCTGCATTCTCACTATTTTTCTCCCTCTCTCTTCCTCTCTCCCTCTGCCTCTCTGCTATTCTGTCCTGCTGATGAAGATGAAGACTTTGAGAGAACCGGAGATGCATTTACTACGACGAGGACTACTACTTTACGCTTTTCCATGCGCACATCAACTGAGCTCATGAAAGTTATGTGCGTTGGAGCTGAGGGAATGAGAATGACTGCATCACTTTGTACGAGTTCTTGTTGTAATTGAAGAATGCAGTGCTTTGGGAAAAAATCCTCATCTTCTTCTCCGACTTCTCTCCTCATTTCTTTCGTTGAATTTTTGTGTCTTTGCCTTGTGTGCGAGTAGGGAAATCTCTCTCTCTCTCTCTCACTTGCACTTGTGTTACGTCTGATGAGTTTTGAGAGTCTTATCGTTGGAGGTCTTGGAATTATTTTAAGTCTGCAGTCACACAGAGGGAACAAACGAGAGTCTCGACTCGACTCTCTCAATACAATGTGACTTCTATCGTACAAGAATTTTTTGTCATCTTTTCCCATGTGTTCGCTTTTAGTCTATTAAATGAATGAACTTGTGGCCCCCCCACAAGAAGTAACATTTTTAGTTGTTCTCCAGTAGGTACTTGAGATTTGAGAGTGGAAGAAGTAGAGAGAGAGTGAGAAGAAGGAAAAAAACAAGATTTGTTGGATTGGTTGGATGTAAAAATGTGAAAATGAAATTGAGGATGAGGAAAAATTAACAAACAATGTGTCAATATGACAAAACTGAAATGGGTTTTTCCTTGACGATAGAATTGTGTTGGGGTTGACCTAAAAATCTAATTCTAGTTTATAATTCTAGTTTATGCAAAAATGTGATTGTAAATTCCATTTCATTTTGAATCCTTATTCTTCCATTGCACTCAGAATGGGCCGTGACGGTCCACATGAATGGGAAATGGGTGTTGTGTACAGGTGAAATGATGATTGTGTGTAAACTGAATGAATATTGAATAAGTTGAAGTTGAAGCAGCTCTAGGGAAAGGGAAAAAAAACTTGGATATGGAAAATTGTCCGTGGGTTTCACTAGCATGTAGTTGAATATCCATTGGAAGAAAAAAAGAGGAGAATGTAAGGGGAAAGTAAAAGCAGATGATGGAGAAAGAGAAAGAGAGAGAGAGAGAGAGAGGGAAAGTAAAAGTAAAAGTGCCGGTGGAAATGGAAGGAGGTTTGAGTATAGGTGTGTCCGTTCCGTGTAAAATGTGGTTATGTCTATACGTGATTATGTGGTGGTTTGGAATGAACCCACTACTCCTACTCCTTCTACTACTAGTGGATGAGTGAACCAACAGAACTGAGTGCAGTGAGTCTCGTCCTCGTCTGTATCGATCCCCCATTTCATTCTGCCAACCTCATCAGTGGGTTTCACACACACTCTTTCACTCTTTCCCATCATAGGGAACGGAAAATAGGCAATGCAATGCAATGCCTGTAGATTCTAGCTATTCTAGACACTGCAATGTAGATGTACCTATATCCACATCCAAATACGCACACACACACACTCTCTCTCTCCCTGTCTGTATATTTACACTACACACTGACGACTTTGAGTTACTCTTCCTTCCATTCCATTCCCCATCCCCATTGAGGAGAGGACGACGAGACACTCAAACTCTCAGAATGGATTCTATAGAATCCCGAATCAGGATAAACCATCCAAAATTCCCCACACTGTAATTCCAATGCCATATAAATCCTCGTCTCCTCATTCTTTCTTTCTCTCTTGCTCTCTCTCCCTCTCTCGCTCTGTCTCTCTCTCTTTTCCTCTCTCTTTCTTTCATTCCTCCAATTCAAATCCAACTTTTTGTGTAGTCATCTAACAGTCATCTAGTTTGAGACACAGTCGAGCCCAACTCTTTCATTCAAATTCACAAGAGAGGATGAACAACCCACACACACACACAGAACACAAACTTCGAGCTTACTCGTAGTCGTGTGTCGTAGTTCACCAAACATACAGTCACCCAAAATCCTCATGTAGACTCATCGTAGGAGATCAAGGTAAAGCGTACAGCTGTTTTTCTGTGTATTTGATGAACCAAACCAAACCCAAACCCAAACCTACAAACTCTAAACTACAAACTGCCCTGTCCACATCTATTTACTGATATAACTTGCCAATAGCCGTGTTGTCTCTTCCACTTGGAATTTAATTGAAAGGACAGTGAGTGAGTGAATGTTTGTGTTTGAATCCTTTCCCATTTACATTCTCATTCAACTGTCCCTCAATCATTCCCAAGATTCCTGTAAATTCCATTGAATGCCGTGTGGGGAATCTCTCTCTCTCTCTATATATATATATATATAACTATATGTGTGTTTTGGTCAACAGAACCAAATGATAAACTGATGAGCAGAGTTAGGGAGAGAGGGAAATGAGAGTGAAAGAGAGAAAGCCCGAGAAATTCAAATATTAAGCTCATGCTCCACATTTTACAATTCTGGTCATTAACATGAAGAGGAACATAGTTTATTTATGTGAGAAGAGAAGATTTCGGTGGGATTTGTGAGAGAGCCGTGAATCCGTTTAAAAGTTGTACGCACACACACAGAGACACACACAGAGACACACACAGTTGCTCACGTACTTATATGGAACGTGTACGCGTTTGAACTCACCTCACTTTGTACGATACATACCATACGATATGTGGAGACATGGGTGTACAAAATGTGGTAATAAAATTACACCAGTTGATGAATTTTACATGAGATTACGAGAATATTGAGCATCGACATTGCATGACCAACCGGGAGGGAAAGTGGAAACTTGAAATTTTTTTTTCTCGATTAAGAATTACAATAAGAGAGAGAGACAGAGGGAGAGGAAATCTCAAAAGTTCATAGAACGACACTTTCAACTGAACTATCGTACATAGAGAAAGGAAAAGGAGAAAACATTGAGAAAGAGAGAGAGAGAGAGAAAGAGAAGGGGAGAGTCCACCATATAATTTATGTATAGGATATTTGAGCACGTTTCTATTTCTATTTTCTTTTTTAAGTGTGGACACAAGACAAGGATGTATTTGACTAGGGAACTGGGGTGGACAGAGAAAGAAGAGAGAAAGAAAGAGAAAGAGAGGACGTACGTAAATGGTGCAGTTATCCCGTTTCAAACAGATAGGAAGGACGGCTTTAAAAATTAATGAGAAGTGGCTGGAAAACATTAATGTCAGAAGCAGATGTGGAAGAGTATTTGTAATGCAGGGCGATGAAGCGATTCAACCAAACATTAGCTAGCCCAGTGGACACCAGAGTCTATTTTGCATGCGTGTGCATGTGTGTGAGTTAGACAGCGGAGCTAAATGAGTTTACTTTACCCAGAAAAAAAGTATGTACAATGTACAATGAAAAGTTGGGTTTCATCCCATTTGATACGATATGATGAACGACACCTACGTTTCTGTCTTTTCCTAATGCGTATGTACCTGAGGATGAAAAGCTCACACTCTATACATACAATATACAGTGTGTACACTGTGAGAGTTTCATACCATAGTTTTCTACTTGCTACTTGAATTCTGATTCCAATCCGGAATTTCCATAAGAGTTTACATGACTATCATGCGAGTTCCGTCGGGTTGGGTTGGTGAAGGTAGAAGGTTGAAGCTAGTTGGTAGTTTGGGAGACGGTACATATACATAGTAAAAAGAGGGCAATGGCAAGAGCACGAGAGAAAGTAGGTAGGGAAAAAGAAAGTAAACGATTGAATATTTTACGGATGCTTAATGGAAAAAAGGCCAAAGATATTTTTTTCCTTTAGATAAGCTTGAGATGCATCAGACTTCTTCTCCCCCCTCTTCGTTTTCCCTTCCTTTCCTCTCCATCGTTTCTTATTCGTCTTCGTCTTTTCGTATGTCAGTTGATCGATTGTTAGTGATCGATGTCTTGTTCATAAGATTTTCTTTCACAGTGTGATTTACGAGCTGTTGCGGATAGTTTTTCACTGTCTCTTCCCATACAGTGTACGGTGTTCATCCGAGAATGGACCGTGTTTGCTCTTTTTAATACTATTTTCCAAACTGGTCCTGATTACAAATAAGGCCATCTGCGCTTGATTTGATGATATATTGCACTGTGCGGTTCACAGTCTCTCTCTCTCCCTCTCTCACTCTGCTTGTGTATGCTTTTCCCAGCCCAAATTCTAAAACGTACATAAATGGAACTCTATCGATTCGCAGCTCATATATATATAGAACGTGTGTAGAACATGAGCTTGCTCTCCTTTCCCCTTTGCTACAACAAACCAACATCGACTTGAAACGAGATTCTGTATTCCACACTCTGTGTATACAGTCTTGAATGTAGAATAAGTACGTTGAATCCATCAGAATGACGCACTCTCTCTCTCTCTCTCTCTCTTATATCCTCACCACGATGAACAAACCTAACAAATACTTTTGGATTAACACAGTCCATAAAAAAATTCCCCGCAAAGTGCTTATAGACATTATGTCAGGTGGAGTCGACGTTTGGAGTTCAGAGTCGGCTCTCTCCAAAAAAAAAAAAACTTTTATTTCTTGACCAGTCGGAACTCGGAAATATTAATATTAGTTAACACTCGACTCGACTGTTTGTATACTCGCATAATATTTTAGAAGGTTTTCGTATTTTTTTTTTTTTTTTTTTGTAAAAATCCTGTGAGGGAAAACTGAAACTGGGAGCAGCCATTAAAATTGTGTAAGAGAGACCATCATGAGGATGGATTGGGACAAGATCTTGTGATTTCTTGTGGTCAATTCAAATTTATTCCTTGATTCTATGTAAGATCAAGATCCAGATTCTCATCGTTTCTCAGTCACAACAACACTCTTGCGATTGAATCAAAACAAACAAAAAAATCCTCCTTTCTACATATTTGAATGGGCTTATCCGAGTCCATGGACATTTATATGTACATTGTAGGAGTGGACATGTATGTATACGAGAGAAAAAATCCTCTCGATGAGAACTATCTGCAGTAACTTGATTAGTATTGCTGTTCGTCTCATTATCAAACTCTCCCAAGCTTTAGTTGTCCATTCCTCTCTGCTCTCTTTTCTCAATGTCAAACTCAAATCTAAAGCTGTGCCTATACAGCTGAGACAAAGACTGAGAGAGATGGAAAGAAAAACAAAGCCGTTCAAGTCCAACGTCATACGATACCTATATACTATACACACACAGTTTTTTCTCATCGATGGTGGTGGAAGGGAACAAACAAGTTTTACATGGGAGATTGCGCCAAATTATCTCAGGCCCTTGAAGCAACAAACGAAATTTAAAACCCAGAATGTGGAATTCATTTTGAAAACTTTTGTCTGTTGTTCAATTATATTGAGTTAAAATAATTGTTATTTCCATCCATCCTTGTCCATCGTTCCCTTGGTCTTGGTCTTGGTGGTCTGAATTTTATGAGAAATCAACATATTACACATATTACACACATACAAAGTCTCAGAAGATGCTTAGCTGTACTATCGTACAGAGACTGTAGAGATACGACGAGTGGATTTCTGTGTGTGTTCGTGTGTACGGGATCTGATAGAGTAATAAAAACTTTGAGTGTGCATCCAAATATTGAAAATTCATGACTGAATTGATGGACTAAATCCTCCAATCTCCACTTGGATTCATGTTTCAACCATGTACAATGTACAAGAATGCTCATATGAATGCACTGAGTACTGACTGAGCTTGTATTGTAAAGTCCAATGAAGATGAAATGAGAAATTGAGAAATGACAAAGTCCAGAGTGGATAGAGTTAAATGTGGAGAGACGCAGGGGGATATTGGCATCTTGAAGAGTGCGGATATTCAGATTCAGAACAGTGCGAGAAAGGAAGGACAAGGACAAGAACAAGAACAAGATAGAGACAAAGACAAAGAGGAGAGCAAATGATAAACTTGAACAAATTACACAAGTTGAGGATAGTCTATAACTCATATTTCATTCGTTTCTAATTTGACCGATGAAAAACATTCTTTGCGTCATTCATAATGATGATGATGATGATGATGATGATGATGTGTCTCTGACAAACAAACTGGGAAAAAAACGAGAGCAGAAACTGGGACGCCTTATAAAATGTGACTGTGACACCCCAACCCTTTTTTGGCTGACTTGTCATAGTGTGTAATATGTGTGTGTGTGCATGGAGACACACAAGTGCGTAACTACCAGCTACCAACGGCTATGTAACATATGTATACAGGACTGTATGATATTTAAGTGGCTTCATTGGCGGAGAGAGCGAATAAAGAGAGAGAGGAACTGAACTCTCTTCTGCTGCTGCTCCTAATGCTGCTACTGCTGCTGCTCTCAAACTTTTTCCTTCTGTCGAACAAAACTGTCTACGTAAATTGGACTGAGGTTTCCGTCCACATCTGGGATTTCCAATTATACTTTTTACTTCCTTCCAAAAATCTCTCCCCCCGTCTCAAGAAGAAACGACGAGCGACAAACGACAACTTTTTGGCTCTCTCTCTCTCTCTCTTTGTGTGTGTGTCTCTTTCTCTTTTTCCGTCCGTCTCCTTTTTTTTATTCATTTTCATTTTATAATCTGTTATAGTTTTCCTTGCGGACATTACCAAATTTATTTCATTCTTTTATCTGGGAAGACCATTTGAAACTCAGTGCAGTTCAGAGTTTGTCATTACGATATTTCGTTTCGTTTAGGTGCCCTTTGAAACTTGTACTTCTCTAAATGTTTTGGATGCTCAACAAATCCCTTGCTAAATGTACAATGTCAAAAAGTCAACATGCTCTGGACTTTTCTTTCCTCTTTTTCCATCCTTTCTCATCGTATGTATATTGGGTTTTGGGATAATAATGAAGCTCAACTTGGTGGTTTATCTATACACTAAATAAATGGCTCGCGTATGATGATATTCATTCAACTTGATTTCGATTTTGATTTAGATGTTGATGTGTTTTGAGTTTCAAGTCAAGTTGAATAATGTATAGTCGGAGGAGCAGAGAACATGGAGAACCTTGGAGTTGAGTGGAGTGGAATGAGGCGTTTCGTGAGCCTATCTATCGGTTCTCCTGTATACGTATTTCATATGTGTACGAAAGAGAGAGAGAGAGAGAGCGAGAGAGAGAGATGGTAAATAATATATATAAAATTAAAGCGGGTGGACTCGTTCAGCTCTTCCACCATCTCTGCCTTGAAGTTTTGAGTTTTGATCCATAGTGGAGCTATTATTGTTCTTTAGTACTATTTCGTGTCTCATATTCTCTCAGATAATGGTCATGATAATGTGTAGCATTATCTTGTATTAAGTAGTACAGCCGAATACTCTATGACTTCCAATAATTCTCCATTCCCTCTCTCTCTCTCTCTCTCTCTCTTGTATGAGTATTTTATTTGATTGTGAATACGAATGGAAATGAGCTCATGCTGCTCTACCTAAACTCTCTATAAAATATGTGTGTATAAAGATATACAGATATACACAACCTTTAAAACAAAACCCTTTTTTTCTCGAGTCGAGTGTTTGGATGAAGATGAAGAGAGAGAGAGAGAGGAAGATGGAGAAGAAAGAAGAAACGATCGTTAGTTGGAAATTGTTCGGAATTAAGCGTTATGTATCACTCGCATGGAGTTGGACGACGACCACATGCTGACGAACATCAATATACCTGTAGTCTCCACATAATGACCCATCTTAATGAATAGAATGATCCAATCGTCGGCTCATCATAAAGAAACTCCTGTTTCTCTTTCTCTCTTCACTGACCACGTGAGACAGCATTCCGAAACTCACAGACGATTACCAAAATAAAAGTGTAGGTACAGAAGTTTCATGCACTCTCTCTCTCTCTCTCTTTCTTCTCTCTCTTTCTGTTCAGCTTCACAAACATTAAACATCCACAATCCAACTCTGGATATCGGGGAAATGTAATATTGTTTACTCAAAAGGAATTATCATGACCTTTGCACGCCAATGCGAACGCAAATACCGATAGAGTAAATACTATATGTATGTAATATCTGTAGAGCTCAATGTGAATGTGAATGTGAATATGAAGAAGAATATGAATGTGAAATGCGTACACAGACACACACATACTCATACTCATACACACAATCTCTCTCTCTCTCTCTCTCTCTCTCTCTCTCTCTCTGTGTCGCTCAACAACATTAGCCAATGAGATTCTCTAGTAATTTGATGAGGAACATTTTGTAAAGTCATTTTCCTTAAGTATATTCCTATCTGTGTAGGTACAGATAAAAAAAGGCTGCCTCCCTCACTTCATGTCATGTGATATCAGGCAGATAGACAGTAAGAGTCAGTAAAGAGAAAGAGAGAGAGAGGAGGAAAAAATATGTAGAGTTTTTCAAGGAAATTTTCAAAAACACAAAGAGAGATCCTCACGCAAAATGATCATTTACTATTTACCTACACAAACGACAGATGTACAAAGTCAAACAACTATGTACAAAGTACAAGCAAATACCATTTATTTTTGCCTTCCAATATCTCCAGTTTTTTTTCCCTTCCTGTGCCTCAGTCTCTGTCACAGTCGCAGTCTCAGTTGTTGTTTGGAATACAAATAATGTGTGTGAGTCAAATGATGATGATCCATATCTCACTATCACCATCTTTGTGTAAAGACACTTTAACCACACGTAACCGTGAACATACGACGACTAACTACTGCAAAGTGGTGATGCAATGTGAACCAACTACATAGACTAATACTAATACTAATAATCATCATATGATGAGAATGTAATTGAGGAAATATGGAATATATTTATATATATGGAACATTTCTTTATTTATCATTCTCATTTTCATTCTCAACATATTCCTTTAAATTTAATATTGATTTTCCATGTTCTCTCTCTGTGTCTGCCGCCTTACTTCATCTAGGTACACTCATTTATTTATCAACAACACATACACACCGAATTATCTCATTTGAAAAAGTCATCATCATCATCCTCCTCCTCAATATAATTATAATAATAATAATAGTACACAGGAGTGATATGCAAAGTAAAAGATTCCTATGGAATCAATATGATAGGTGTGGATATTATTATATATACACATGTCCTATTGTATACTATTGTCATTCGGAAGTCTAGATCAAACCACTTTGAACTCATCACCACGTCTGTTTTTAGTTTCTTTTTATCTCTCCCTCCATAGTACGGTATACATACCATGTGTATATACTCTTTTCACAATTCTTTGTACGATATTATCCCTCCAAAGTCTAGTTGTGAGTTGTTAGACTATAATTATAATTATAATACTGGGGTAATTAGTTTGAGTTTTCTGTTTTTGATCATTGGACGGAGAGAAAGGAATGACTACAAATTACAACACGCGTCCCTCATTTACACATTTACCTTCAAATGACGTTCACACTGTATTTTTATTATGCGTTGTCTTTCTTTCTTTCTTTCTTTCTCTCTCTCTCTCTCTCTCTCTCTCTCTCTCTTTCTCATATATTTCTCATTCTTTTTTGTTTTTGCTCGTTGGGATGTGAGAAACTCCATGTACATGTACAGATGTACATACGACGTATTACAGGCTCGTAAATGAGTCTGTATAAGGGAGAAAAAAGAGGGGGGGATTCTTTACCTATAACTCTAGGACCTTACATTACCCGGAATAACATTGAGGATTTTTAATTGTGCCCAGACGCGACTAATTACATGGGCAGGGCGAATTATTGTGTGTGTGTGTGCTGGTTTTCCGTTTGTTCAAAGTTCAAATCAAATGGCGAATGGCAAATGACGGTAAAAGGGGAAAAGGGAGAGAGAAAACAAGGAAATACGTAGGAAAACGTGGCAATTGGGAGTTTGTAAATTTGAATTCGAATTCAAATATGCAAAGGTTGATGCTGATGTGGAGTTGTTGTTTCTGTTGCTGCTGTTTCTGCTGTGGCTGTTGCTGCTCTTCCTTCACCTCCAGCATTTAATAGTTAGTTAGCAGGATTCTGAATTCGAGTGTACGAGCCAAGACTATTGGTAATTGGTTGGGAGCATATTCATGCAGTGTGTGTGTGTGTGTGTTTGTGTGTTTGTGTATCTCTATATCGTTTGTACTTATGAAGTAGGGAAAAAAAAGCTTCTCCACAGTATTATGACTACTACTCAGCATTAAATGCACGCACATAAAATAAAATTTTGAGCTTTACTTCTTCCGCCACAACCAGTACCAGTTTCCGAGCACTATAGCACTCGTACTCGTACAACAACAGCAGACGACGACATTTCCACAGGCAAACAGACACACACACATATATATATATGCACACAAAAATATCGTATATCTATACACAATACATGTACACAGAGGTCAGTCGTAGTTAAAGTTTAACAGCATGAATTCTCTGTGTGTGCCTTCCGTGCAAAAGAAATGAACACACACTCACTCACATGAATATCTAAGCTTCGTTGTACGTTGAGCTTGAAGGGAAATAAGCATGCATGCGATAATAGAGTCAACTTTGGAAGGTTTCCTAATGCTATCGTAAAATTCATCGGTCTCCCCCACTGTACAACATGCAACGTGGAATTTAAATCCTCTCTCTCTCTCTCTCTCTCTCTCTCTCTCTCTCATTCTCCAAAAGGAGAAGAAGAAGAAGAAAAAGAGAAAAAAAATTGAGGGAAAAATTCGCCACTCTTGAAACGTGAACGTGTGTGTGTGTGTGTGTGTGTGTGTGTGTGTGTGTGTGTGTGTGTGTGTGTGTTTGGAGTTTGAATTGTAGCATGAACGAAATAAATACTAAACTGCTCCTGCCCGTGTGGGTTTTGGATGTTTGTACATGCAGACCTTTAACTTTTTTTTATACACAAGTGAATTCAAATTCATTTACAATTTACCTTTTTTTCTCTCCTCCTCTGGATGTTCAAATGAAGGGAAAGTTCACAAATGAAACTTTTATGAAGGCTGTTTTTTTTCTCCCTTTCACATTACATTGGTGACTTTGTGACGGATTCTACAGGTATTTGAAACAACATGAATCGAGCGGGAACTCGTTGTGACAAGCTTAATTTTCAATTTCTATTCACTTCATATCGTATCGTGGTCCCTCTCCTATTGCTTCTACTTCTGCTGCGACTTGATTTAGCTACAGTTGTTTCCTTTTTGTCATTCCATCCCCATATCAGCATTTCTACATTCTCTCTCTCTCTCTGTCTCTCTCTCCCTTTGGGTCTCGATTGAAAAATCTAGTGAATCATTTATATGAGTGTGATGGAGAGTTGATACCATATTTATATGTATAGACATCATTGAGAATTGATCGATATGTGGACTCATTCTACTTTCTTCTTTCTTTTTCTGACGTACCCCTGTGCTGTGTGTGGAGGTAAATGAGCCGTAGATTCTTAACAAAAACATCTCTCTCAACAACTCAAAAGCATCAAAGAGAATATGAAGAGAAAACCACGTTGGGAATGCACACACAATCCATTCCTCGAATGGCGAATATAAATATATATAAATAGAAAAGAACTCGCGCGCTCTCTTAATCTCAAATTAATTCCAAATAATTTAATGGGGGATCCATAATATACTGATACGAGTTGAGAATCGTCTCAAGTCTCAAATCCAAACAATTCGACCAGTCGGATTCCAGTTTTAGTTTTCATTTTCTCCATCTCTCTCTTTCCTGTAGCTATAACTGTAACCACTAACCACTGTGTACGAGGGAAGCAGCAGGACATTAGTCGTTTGGAGAGGGGGAGGAGGGGGGACGTCAAATTTTGTGCAATTTCAAAACGGAAACATTCCTCTTTCCCTCTTTGCTTTTTCCCATCATTTCATTTTATTTCTTCGCATTCACCATCAGACCCACCAAACACAGTTGGAATGGAACTGGGAACGACTGTAGAAAACTCAAATCTCATAAATCCCCATCGTTGATCTGTACAGAATCCAGTACGTACACGTTGAGGATTTGATACAATTGCATATACAACTAACGATAAGACTTGTAAGTAGTTGTACAAAGTTGTAGTTGTATTCGTATTCGTATTTAAATGGGTGGGGAATCATTTACAGTTGAGATTCTTCTATTCCTCAGAGCATCATGACAACTTCAAAAAATATTGTGAATGCTTCCCCTGTAATGGCCTATTCCTATGATGATGACGAAGTGAATCCATTCCATACAAAATGGAAAGGAATCAGGAGAATCGTTTCTGTCTGTGTGTTTACGAGAGGGAATTTAAGTTAAATAATTTAACGAATCGCGCATAAGGCAAAAGTATGGTAAATGGCGTGTATATTGGAGGCAATATGGTACATATGCGGTGCTCCTACATTTACATTATATCATAATGCAAATGTTGGATTTTGGATTTTGAATGTTGAATGTCGGTTGGTTTCCCATTGCTGAAAGGGAAATGCCAGGCGAGAGTGAGAGTGAGAGTGAGAAAGAGACTGCTGCCGAAGGTTCATCAAAGGGGAAATGAACAGAAGTTGTTTGGATGTAGAATGTAGAATGCGGATTGTGGATTGTGTAGTAAATACATTAGAGATTGAAATGAAGTTCGGCGTTGAATTCGGAGTTGGAGTCGGAGGACTCGGGCAGTTTGTGTGACGGTTGAGTGAATGGATCAAGTGATTGCACATGACACAATGTCTTATCGTCAGCCCTATAGTCTGGCCGCACACGTCTCCTCATTTCTCCTCCATCTCTTTTTCTTCTTCTTCGTCTTCTCCTTCTTCTTTTGCCTCTTCCTCTGGCTCTATGTGACTTCCTAATCCTCAAACATCGAACACTAATCCCTCTTCATCTGTGGATTAGATTCTATTTCCAATTCACCCATTCCCTATGATCATAAACGAGAATTGATGTCGTGTCCTCATGCCAATTCCCAAACACACACACTGGAATGGTGAATTCCACGCTCACACGTGACAGTTCGGGAGGGGGGGGGGGGGGGTGTGGTTTCAGAAATACTTTCCCAACACCTATTTTATTACCACGCATTGTCATTCTCAATACTCAATAAGCAGTTCCGTCCATCTGTCAACAGTACAGACCGTCCTCTTGTTTCTATTATTACTATGAATATTGGGGATGTACATAAACGTCTGTGTATAAAACAAGGATGTGGATAGAAAATACGTGAAATGAGATGACATTCATGCGGAGGGGAAAATTGAGATAAAATGAAGAAAAGTCTCGGAGATTCTTCCCCCCGGGGGGGGG